>CAJQZN010026814.1:0-16734 GCA_907164685.1 Colias eurytheme
AATCATCAATTATTAACTATATAACAAATTTTACACTGAAAAAACGCTTTTTGTACAGCTTTATTTTAGATTTTTCACAAGTTTCGAAATAAATTTTGATAGAACATTTTGTTTAAATAGGCCCCTTTGGATCCTGATATATAGATAAGGTTTTACATGTTTCCCGAGTAGGTACACCAAAACCATTTGTATCCAGACCACTCCCACTCAAAGTAAATAGACCCTCCGAGACGATTTTAAAATCCAATTATTGAATATATTTATCTATTTTATATTAACCGAGATCAATTTCGTGATTTAGAAAAATAATCCACACGATTTCACACATTTTATATTTGATTTTTCATATAAAAAAGGAAAATACACCCGCATTTAATAAAATATATACGGTCACAGATGGCACTACGTAGGTTTCGTTTACGATTCAATCCTTTACGTGAATAAACTTGACTTACACTTTATAGCTAAATAAAAGCCCTACCCTCAACACTTCAAGTTAATCAAACTTATATATTATATAACTTATATAGCTTTAGGTTTATTATTATAGTCTGAGAGTATTCTGTTTACATTTTTTTTTTATATTTTAATATGACCATTTTTTTAATTATCATTCATTGTTTGACAAAGTTATCACATAATCGCTATTTTACATATCAACATAATTCTACTTCATATTCTCTTAATACACTATGAAGTACATATACATAATACAATTTAGTCTAAATTCTACACACATAGGCTTTCCCAAAAGAAAGCTAACCTACATAAAGAGCTCAATCAATCCTAAAAACATAATCATATTTCGAACCCCGCCCTCACCTTTCAACAAAATAGAGACATATCGTAATTCTTTCTGTAATGGACGCTAAGTGGTCCGGCGCAGATGTATACGATCTATACGATCTACAGGCTGATATATGTCTAGATCCGAGATCATTACTGCTAACACGTGTGGCTTTCCAGTGGCAGATGAACAACTTTGTACGTCATTTGGGTCAACTATATTATGTATATGTGAGAATATATTATGCCTATGTATTGTGTATGTGTAGGTAATTCTTTTTGAGTTTGAAGTATAGCTAAATGGATTTTTATTTTGCACTATCGATCGATCTTTAAATTATTATACTATTTAAGGTTTTTTTTTCATCATATGGTCATGTAACCTAATTTTTTCAGGTCGGTACTTGAAATCCTATTAATATTATAAATGTGAAAGTTTGTATGGATGTTTGTTACTCTTTCACGCAAAAACTACTGAACCGATTACAATGAATTTTAGCACACATATAGAGGGTAACTTGGATTAACACATAGGATAGGTTTTATCCCGGAAATCCCACGGGAACGGGAACTATGCGGGTTTATCTTTGAAAATGCGGGCGAAGCCGCGGGCGGAAAGCTAGTAAAGAATAAAGTAAGCGGAACGGCTTTAAGGCTGTGTACGCGGTCCGTGCGCTGTTTGGCTCAAATATGTGATTTTTCAAACCAGATTGTCCATCAACCACTTATCTTACAAACATATGAATTACTAATAATTTTAGGAAATTTTATTGTCTATGTAGTTAGTTAAGAGTTTTTTTCAATTAATACAGTATTTCTGAATACCATCAAGATAACTGAGCCGATGATTACTTGATTTCACTTTTAGTGTCAATTTCGAAGCTAAAAATATCTGAAATTGCTGACAGATCTAACACACAATTATTTTTAACTAACTGCAAAAATCCTTATTAAAATAGTTAGTTAAAAGATTTTTTTATTTTGGACTCCTAACTTACGAAATTAAAATCCGAACAATGTGAATTTTTTTAGAAATTATAGTCGACAAAATGATTATTTTCACAAAGATATTTGACTTTATTGAATATAATTTATACATATTGCAATAAAAGAATGTCTTACTTATAAGATAAAATTTAAAAAATCAACTAAGGTACCTCTATTATTTTTCTACAATTTTTTTTAAAGTACTATAAAACACTGCGCGCGACCCGATTAAAATCAGCAGTGTTGCCAATTTGGCATAATTTATGCTAAATTTAGCATATTTTTACATTGTTTAGCATTTTTATTTGTTGTCTAGCATATAGCTTATTTTTTAGCATATAAAATATTATATTATAATAAAAGTTAAACCATATGAAACCAACTACAGTTTTGCTACCTTGCATACGTAAATTTAGTCGACATTTCATGGACATGCACAACTTCCACCTTGGAATTCTGGAATGAAGTAATGGATTATAAAGACGCAGCTGGTAATAACCCTTTTGCAGATTTATCACAGCTGGCAATATCATTATTATCACTACCACATTCCAACGCGGAAATAGAACGTGTTTTTAGCCAAATGAATGTCGTCAAAACTAAGCTTCGCAACCGTTTGTCGGTAAAAACTTTAAATGCCATTTTATACATAAGATTCGACCTAAAGAGGGCAGGAAAATGCTGCTACTCTTACACAGTTCCGGATAATGTACTGCGCTCTATAGGCACCAAGGAAATATATAGTCTTGGCAATGAGGCTTCCACGTCTACGTCAACATTATCGGATATCATATCGCTGCGGATGAAGACCAAGATATTAATATTTTATTTGATAATAACACACTCGAATAAGAGATGTTATTATTTATGATGTCATTATTTACATATTATGTGTAAATAAATGTGTTGGATAAATAAAATTTTAAGTAAAATGTCGTTTTATTTGACATTAAAAATTTTTAGCAAAATATTTAGCATAATTATAAATCCTTTAGCAAAATTTTGGCAAAATTTTAACAGCCATTTAGCAAATTTTATGTTAGTCTTGCTGGCAACACTGAAAATCAGTCGGCAGCGAGCCTTTCCAGAGAGAGGACATGTTGCTCGGCGCTCTCCTGTGGACCTATGCTGTTCATAGTAAAAGGATAGCGCAAGCCGCGATCTATCGTAATAGATCGCGGAGTTTTTGACTTGCGTTAAATAGAATATGCGCTCTTAACTGTTAGTTTTTAAGCATATACCGCTTCTACGGCAGGTTATATATTATGTATTCTAAGGTCAATACATACAAAAAGTTTACCTTTAAAGTATAGGTAAAAAGATATAAAAACAGAAGTAACAAAGATATAAATTATTAAACTCAAACATAAACTCATAGGTTAAATTCTCATTAAATTTTTTAATTCTACCAAAATATTGACAAACATGCCTTTAAAAACGTAAACATCAAAGACCCAACTATAAAATCGGGCAAAATACCTCTATAAAGCTCAAACGAGAATAAAAATTTTACAGTCAAATAAAAATAATCTTCAAAGCGCATCGACACATTTGAAGCAAACAAGTAATATGTAATGTATGTATGTATGTATTTCGTAATAATTTTAAAATGATAAATGAATATTATCAAAAACATGTATCTAATGATATTTCATTCTTGTAGCGAAAAGATAATAACATAATATAATATAACTGGAACTTCAAAAACATTATATTTATCGTTAAGAGCACGTATCTTTAACTTAATCAGAAAATTTATTTACAAAAAGAAGGCAATGATTTCTTTTTTAATTCGACAGACCTTTCCATGTGCCTAAAACCATCTTAAACTCTTTCGTTTTTAATCCTTATTACTAGCTTTCCACCCGCAGCTTCGCCCGCGCAGTCAAAGAAAAACCCGCATAGTTCCCGTTCCCGTGGGATTTCCGGGATAAAACCTATCCTATTTCCCGGGGTAAAAAGTAGCCTATGTCCTTTCTCGGGTATTAAAATATCTCTATACCAAATTTTATGCAAATTAGTTCAGTAGTTAAGGCGTGATTGAGTAACAGACAGACAGACAGAGTTACTTTCGAATTTATAATATTAGTATGGATAAGGAACAGTAATAGGCTAAATTCTCACGTCTCATATAAATATAGGACAAGGATCATGACATAAGCTCAGTGCTAAAGGCTATCATAATCACGATATATTTGCTACCACGCTACGTGCGTATTATTTCGTACGTGCGTTAGATGCTGTGATATATTGTGATTGAAGAAAGATAATGGATATACATATTACGGTATTTTGTACGCCTACGAATCTCCTTTTAGGCGGTTAACGAAAAAGTGTAAAAGGATGTTCAATTTCATTAAAACATTTTTCGTGAAGGTGCAATTAGCTTTCCTCTTTATCTTGTTTGAATATATGCCTTACTACTCTGAGCACGTATATATTAAAACAAAAGAAAGTACCGCTAACAAATTAGAATCATATTTATAGTTCCCAGAGATACCAGAATATACGTATAGACTTACTACTTCCACACTATTAAATGATCAAATCCTACACCACACTTTAATACACTACATTGAAACCTTTGCAAACTTTACAGTGACTCAAAACCTACGCCTACATTGCTTCTCCAGTTACGATTAGATTATTAGTTTAACAATGTGACAAAGCAATTGTCACTAACTAATTTCTACCGGTTTACGCGAGACTTCTCTCTCGCATTGAATTATGAAATCTGTCCACCTCTGTGCAATGGACCATACGTTCTCGAATGTAATATCATAATAACACTTTTACTACGACCGGTTCAAATATGATTCTAATCGTTTAATTGTATGAACGACTTTGTATTTTATTACAGTTTTTATACTGTATCGCTTTAATGAAATAACCGTGCAGAATTAACAAGCCTTTTATCGTTAGAATCGTAAACCTATTAACGCTTAATTATAAGCTTAGTATTTTTTATCTATACAGAATTCAGAGTATTCCATTAGCAATATTGCAATTATTTTTATACGCATACTGTAGAAAAGAGCTGTTTCTTTAAATTATAATTATAGTTGTAGCATTATTGATGGTTTTGAGAAAGCACAACTTATCAATAATAAATAGGCACCAAGTGGCATGATGTACCTAAACAAATCGTTGCTACATCAAAACAGTGTTTTAGGAAGTGCCAACGTTTGTGTAAAAAGAGTGGTACTATAAAGAGCAGTACTGGTGCAAAAACAGTGCCAAATATCTACTGAATGATAAAAACTCATAGGCCGCATCTTTGCTAGAAAGCTATATTGACATAGGTAATTCTCCGTGTCAGTCGCAGTGTTTAAGTAGGTATTAGCACAATATCCCAAGGAGAAAACTGCATAATTTATATTATGCTTACCATATAATTGCTAATCAATGCATTCTTACGTGTGGCATCTTCGTTAAGATAAACATAGTCAAGTCCCGAGTAAGAAATAGTGCAGAATGCTTACTGTAAAATTGCTCACCGATGCCCGCGCGGGGCGCGGCGCGGGCGGGCTCCGACAGCGCCAGCACCGCCAGTGTCCACCACCATGACATCACAACCACACCTGGAACAAGATCATTATGTAATTATAGCACATACTGTATACATAATAGAGCTTAAAATTCGTTTTGGAGTGATTTGAAGGCAGATTCCTTATATTTTAAACTCGAATCTTGAAGTTAGATAAACTTTCGTGACGAAATAAGCGCAGAATATAGACTGAAATCTTTCTCAGGAGAAATTTGTTATGTACTTACCTATCTCTAGGTTCTATAATATACTTGTAAAAGCTGTTTATTCGAAACGTAATGTAAGTAGTAGTGCCCTTTTAACCTCACGTTTAGTCACAATCCCAATCGACACGTGCTCTACAAGCAATTACAGATAACCAGCGAACACCTAGATTTATTCCCACTTATTCAAATGCCTATATTTCCTAACCCACTTTACATATCGGGTATTTCGCTATTAGAGCTGATAAAGTGGCTAGCACCTGCGAATGGTGAATACTTACGGTGTGATAAGCTCGGATTTATTTTACATAACTGGGTCACAGTAAGTGGGTGAAAACATTGATAGTCGAGTCTTGATAATGAGTTTAAAAGTACTTTACGCTTACCGTAGTACCATTGTTTAGTGCAATTTTATTAGTGTAATGTTAGTTTATTATCTGTTAACTTCTGTTCAAGTACATATTGATGTTAAATGCGAAAGTCTGTTTGATCAATTTGCGCTACAGCAGAGGAATTGCTTGTTTGTTTGTGTTTATTTATTGAATTAAAATGATCTTAAGTGATAGCCTAACTAAGAATCAAACATAAGACTTATTACTTAACATTTTATAGAAAGCATATTTTACTTCTATAGATTACTTTATTATTAATGTGTTTTACAGTTGGATATTATAAATCATCAAAGCTTATGTGGTCCAAAAACATACGATGAACTATCATTATATCGAATATCGATGCAAACATACTTTTACAATAACCAAAGTTCGATAACAAGAGGTCCTACTTAACATCATACCAAACAATCGAATAACTTATAAACGTGCCAAAGAAGACGACGAAGCTTCAAAAAACATACTAAAACTTGGGTAAAGTATATTACAAATGTCAAAGCTGGTTCGGCCAAAAACCTATTTCCTTTTGAATATTCTCCAGAAGTTTTCGAAACTGTATAAGAGAAATAAGATTATTCCACGACCGAGTTTCCCAATTCAATTTCAGTGCTCCTATGATTTGAAATTTATAAGCTATAAAATTGTTTTATAACTTCATAGAGAAGCCTTAACAATTTGGCGCAAGCAATCCTTATAGTCTTTGGAAGTTAATGCTTCATAAGTATTTAACAAGTAATATAAAACAATATTATGGAAATCAAAGTAGTTAATAATGCATACATCCGCAGTTTATTATCGAAATTAATATTAAATATGTAAGTATGTACTTTAAAATTAAGCTCCAAATAATAAACTGTGGTCAAATTTTCAAATGATTTATCATGTAATTAAATATTTTGAGTATATCTGGATTCAGGCATTAGCCTTCTTAAATATAAGAGACTCTATATTGAATTCAAACACAAAACCTTGTCATAAATGTAAACTTTTACAAGGGTGTATTAATATACATTTTGGTTATCACCACGGTTTCGGAATGTCGTCTAATGAAAATTATTTCATGATTTTAATAGATGTTATAGGACTCTTAAGGAATGAGAGCAGTAAAAAAATGTATTACAACAGAAACCTTTTAACGTTCAAAATATCTCTTTTTATTAGTTTTTATAAAGGACATAAAGACGTTACAGGGAAAATAGTTACAAAAAATGGTCTCTAATGAACAAAGGGACAAAGTTTTTCCTTTTACTGGAGATCAAAGTACCGTCAGATTGAAACGTGTTTCGCCTTAGTACCCCAAACTTTGGCAATCCAAAACTCATGGGTATAATCGAATAAGGCTTTTACTTAACTTAAAATGGATATAAAGTTTCATCTTCCTAATTAATTTTAATCTCAACTCTTTGTTCCCGAACTTCAAATAACAAAATTCTAACATTAATTCCTTTTTAAGTTGCTTATTTAAAAAGTTAAGTTGTTAAAAAGTTTAAGTTGCTTAAAAATATAATCACAGATAAACCATTTTATCACTATCCAGTACCTAATGTAATAAACAGTAATCCCAACTATAAATAATAAACATCTAAAAACAGAAATCGAAATCTACAGAGTCTTTACGCCGTCAACACCACGCCGCTTTTCATTATCATAAAATACACATGAAATGTTTAAAAAGATTTTCCGCTCAGTCACATCGCATTACATGTCTCGTAATAAAGGTGAAAGTATAAAGATTTCATCACGAGTGAGAGATGTCGTTTTACATACGCAAAGTACGTGTTTCAACGTATTGTAATAAGATACCAATAAAAAATTGGAAGCCTCCGAAACAAGCGGATAGGTTGTAAAAAATAAAACCCATCCATCGAGATAGAATGTACTACGTACTAGAGAGGCGATCGCTACTACACTCTCTTTAACACGAGCTAGAGGTAAGAATCACAAGTCTCTTTAGTCTGTGTCGGACTGTGCCCCCCGCTTGCCGCGTCAACACGTGTTATTGCTCTGTTCAAAATGCCTTCGTGTTTGCTTAGATATTGTTTTAACAGTTCCCATAATACAAACAAAGCCCGAGGAGTGACTTTTCACCTGTAAGTTTCTTTATTATGAGTAAGTCATGCATTTTACTAATATTGTTATCATTTTGCGAAAAATCACCACGCGTTCTGCGTTTCGCGCCATTTTTCATAGACTAACAGCACAGACGTGACACTATCGATGAGTCTGTTAAAAAAATGTAACTGGATTTTTTTAACTATGTATATACAATATCTACTAGGAAAGATTACCGTGGTGTAGTACCTAAATATTTATACTTTTACCCGACTACGCAAAGTAAAACGGTAGGTTATATTAAGTAATATTTATTTATTTACCTATTTTTATTTATTAAAAAAAGCCTAATCAATAGTTGTTCCAATAGGATTTATAAATTATTATGCACAACAATTACAAATAAACACAACATTCACAGAAACTAATACAGTAAAAGTTCCTTAATCGCGCTTCCTTTATTCGTGTTTTCACTATTCGCGGATTAAAAAAATGCGACCCAATTTCTATATTCACGACTAAAAATTTTTTTTATTCGCGGATTTAATAAGTACATACATAATAATAAAATTATTCCAATAGGTATCTTACCCAATATCCTTGTCAAATGGACTAATAAGAAAGTAAAATAGATCTTATAACAAGTTTGCCTAAAGTACATAATATTATGTTCTTAAATTATATCGCCGAGGCCTTTGACACAAGCCGCCTTTGTCGCAAGCCACCTCTGCAGCGATTGATGTTTTTGAGAATGTAAATAAACAGAATGGAAGCAACCTTATAACTCAATAAATAAAGTATATTTTTAAATGTAGTTCCGTTTATAGTAAAGTTACAAAAATTGTGATCGAGTAAGGGGGCGTCCATAAATTACGTGAGGTGTTTTTTTAAATTTTCTGCACCTCCTTCCCCCCCTGGTGAGATGTCGTGAGAATTTATTCAACCCCTCCCCCATCCTCGAATCTCGCGTGAGATTTTTCAAAATGTGAGTTTCTTATACGTAAACGCCATCAACATTGAATCATCGTATCCATTTAAATTACATCATGAAGCAAAAACTGATAAAACTATTGATTACTACACAAAACGACAAAAGCTTAATAAATTGATATTATTTAAAGGAAATTAAAATACATAGTTTAATATAAAATCCTCGTTTTATTAATTCCCTAGTATCAGTACCACCAGATAGTACCGAGTAAACAGATTGCACAATGTGTCGCATCTGCACGCATTGCTTAATCTTTGAACTTGAAGCCACGCCTCGCTCGTTCCACACGTACCCCACCACATCGGCCGCGCGCAATGTTTTTGTTTGGAATAACCCCTCTAGTAATATATCTCGATGAACCCATCATGGTTTTTGGTGGACACCATGAATAAATTGTATCTTACGGTATACTTGTAACGACCTAAATTATAAGTTTTTTGCAGAAAATGATTGTATTATTGGCACCTTGCTCTTTCCATAAAAACGCCCTTTTCATCCAAATAAATAAATATGTGCATTTTTTTATTATTAAATTTCTAATCAGTATTGGGAGTATAATCTTCTGATGGTTCACATAACGTGTATTACCATAGAAAATTACTTTATAAATTTCTCAATATTACCATATAAATCTTAAAAAAAAACTATTCAGTACTCTATTTTTTTATCTATGTTAAGTTACCTATTTTCATATTCATAGCCGCACATCTCTTGTAAGCCGATCAAACGTCAATAAGGATTTTATTGGGCAATTCAAATAGACGGCACCCAATAAATAAAACGTAGACATTCACTTGAGACTAAATTGAATTTTTATTTACGCGTCTACATATTTTATTGAACATAAACTATATTCAAAATATATGAAATTTTATACTTGTCACTATAAAAAATGCATAAAATGAAAGTGATATATGATACAGTTTTTATTACCTCGATGGACAGATAAAGCTAAGTTAATATATTTCACATGGAAATAATTTATATTGTCTAACTTTATTGTCGTGATTAAATATTGCGTGTTTTGTTATGGTCACAATTATATTTTCGTAGAAAGTACGTCTCACGTGTGTCATCAAATATGATATAACATGAGCCTATTTAAAGTCGTTAAAATGTACTATAATGTGACAACAACACCTGTTAATTCAGTGAAGAAAACCATAAACGTATACTAAAATGCCCAGAAAGTACCTTTAATTACTTTGTTAATAGTTCTAAAACAGAGGATCCAGCGTATTTATTCTGTCCCTTCTCAAACACAAACTCCTGTTTACTCAAAACTTTCGAAGCGTTCCATGAATGGCACACATCAGATTAGCTCGTCAAACGCCGAGGTCAAAAGCTAGTGTACATTAACGTTGAATTAACGTCATAAAGGCTAGCTGTGTCTATTAGGCCCTTTGCACATAAGTGTTATGTTAAATATATACTTTTATTTTATTTTTAACTAGCTTAGCAGGAAACTTAACAAATTATACCTATAGTAAAAACCTTCCTTAAAAAGCATTTTGCGTTTTATTAACTATAAGTATGTAATAAGTAATAGATATTATGATAGGTTCATAATATATTTCATTCAATACACTTCTTATAATAATTTGCATTGTATGAAATAATTAAGTATTAGATAACTGAAATTGATCCAAAAATTATGAAATAGAAAGTTGTTGAAATAAATCTGATAAAATTGAATGTATAAAACTATCATGTTTCTAAGCTTAAATAAAATCAGTACCTGAAATTTTCTTGAAATTGAAACCAATAGAAACTGTAGACGGTTATAACAAAAAGTTAATATCATTTTTAAAATACTTTCTAACGATCTTTTCAGATCAGATTTCAGTTTAAGATCCGTAAGAACACAAACTCAAACTTTTATTTATTCAATTGGACTTCTACAAGCATTTTTTAATCATCATAACATAGTTTTACCAATTACCACCGATTTACCATCAAAGATAGAAAAAAAGCATTTAGTATCATACAACTTTTATTCATAGTATTAAATAAATAGATATATTCCGTTAAATAGTATCATACGTATCATAGCATGCGCAAAGCCTAACTCATCAGCCGGCCGGACAGGCGTGCGAACTAATCAAGTTATCTGCTAGTATTATTACGGTGAAATTGTAAAGAATCACGCTTCCCCATACTATACTGTATACAATATCGCTATGACTATTTCTAATGATCCCTGGGGCTATATCTAACTCTAAGCGACTTATGTATTCTAATCTTAACAGCATCTTCTAATTAAGATTGAGTTAAAGTTGTAATATGCAATTACACTTCAAACTCAAACTACTAAATTACTAAAAGTATCTTACATCTTATGAGTTGAACTTTTCCACGTGCAAATCAGGAGAGTAATTAATAAACAAATTCATTAAAGAGTACCTAATATAAAGCATGGAACGTGAAGAACAAAAACATTCAAAATAAACAAAAAGTACAAAGCTATGTTTTATTCATTCTCATTGACTATTGAATAGATCGTTAGCTGTATCACTAAACAAAACATTTTCAGATATCAAAATGAATTATTTAAACACGAAGTTTTAGTTCGCTATAAATAATGTACCGATTAAATGTGCCTTTCAGAATGATACATCAAAGAGAAATACAGAAAGTGATTTTCAAAGCTTAATTATCAGACGTATACAACGCTCATTACGCGGCAATCAAGTATAAATTGATTGAGCCTACAAATGAAATCACGCAGTCATCGGCTGCAGATATCAATCAACCACAAATACAGGCAATAATCCATCATTGAATGGAAAACGAAGTGGAAAATTGTAGCGTCACATGTGTGAGCGTTTAATATAATACTTACAAAAGTCTTGTTCTTGGCCCATCTTTGTAAGGCGCATCTTTGTAATGTTCTGATTAAACTTACGCGTAATATTGTAATTAATTCTTCGTTTTCTTGTAGGTGCGGGTTATCTGTGCTACATTTGTGTATGACAAACTCAAAATTTTTGAAAATACTTTCACTATAGCGATAATTCCTATTTGTATCTCGGTTCAAGGAGAACGCAGGGCCAGTGCGTATCTAGTATCTAAATATTAAAACTAGTTTAAAACTAACTAGCCTATTAAACCTACTAATCTATCTTCAAACTCAATCCTACCCTATCGCAAAATTAACTAACTTCTCAAATCTATGCAAAATCAGCTAACTTCTGCAATCTATAACCTACGTCGCTACTAAATTTCCTGTTCACAGATTAAGTTTTACGACTCAATACGCTATAGAATCTACATAGAATATAATCAATTGTGTAAATAGGTACATTACCTTCTACTCGTCTATATATCTATACTAATATTATAAAGCTGAAGAGTTTGTTTGTTTGTTTGAACGCGCTAATCTCGGGAACTACTGGTCCGATTTGAAAAATTCTTTCGGTGTTAGATAGCTCATTTATCGAGGAAGGCTATAGGCTATATACTATCACGCTACGACCAACAGGAGAGGAGCCATGGGGGTGAAACCGCGCGGAGCGGCTAGTATAAATTATCAAAATGAAACCCGTTTTCCTTGGTCACGGCATCACGCGTGAAGGGGGAACCTATTTCGATAATTCCTTTTTTATAATATTCCTTGAATTACGAGGATGGTTCTTATGGAGAGAAAACGTAAACATGTACCACGGGCGAAGCCGGGGCGGACCGCTAGTTTACCATAAAAATGGCTCTATTGTGTTATTGGTGTCAACACGTTTTTGCTTTCATCGGTATAATCTCGCATTAATTAAAACACCGTTATTCTGTGAAGCTAATGATTATTACGCTTATTTCATAGCAACCTCTGATAGGGCCATTAAAACAAAACTGTAGCGAATTGCTACTATTATGAATAAAAAGATCTGTTACGGTATCTAACGTTTTTGAGACAGAGATTTTTTGCCTCGTTGTGTTTAAGTACTATATAATTTATACATATTTAATTTATAAGATTGTCTAACTGTTTCTAAATGAAATATGTAACGTAATAATCTGTAATTACCTTTAAAATAAATGCTATACTTAACCGCTTCTATTTTATTATTTTCCACTACATTGTAGCTTTTTGTTATTTCCTATATAAAGTTTTCTTTGTGAGCTATAAAATATAAAAGCTTGAAAACTTTAATACAACATGCGTCGAACTTAAAACTAAGAAATTGTGAAAATGGTGTCACTATGGCGATTATCAAAGGAAATACAGCAGCACTTTATTTTAAAACAAAAGGACATTTCAGTAAGAACTTCTAAGCTTAAGAGCTTTCAAAGTTCGTAGAAGAATAAGTTTGAGGGTAAAGGTGTTATTTTACTGAAATAAAAATGGTCGTTACGATACATACTTTGTACTTTCAAACTCCAACAAAAACCTCTTTTTCCTTTTTATAATAGTGTTCAAGGTACCACCTATTTTTGAATACTGTTTCGTCAAGCAAAGGTGGCAGGGAAATCTAGAGATCATGAAAGAGATAGAGGAATAAACTTTGTTGCCATATTGTAATTGTAGCTATAAATGTCATTTTATTATCAAAATAATATCAAAAAAATGATATTCTTTTATAAATAAATGAATCCTCACACCAGCTTTAAAAGCCCAATCCATTTGCAGGTACTAATAGGGTCACCGCACCGATAGAACCAACAACTCTATTACGTATAATCCACTTAGATACAAACTTGGAATTAAATGTTACAACCCAATAAAATATAGCGCTCCACCGCTTTCGCTTTTATAGCCTGAATTACCAAACGTTTTAAGATATTTACGTTGAAAGTACAGGTTCGGTAACTATTGCTAATATGAAAGTGTAGCAAGTTTATTTATGACATTGTATACGTGTTTTTACTTTATATACTGACTTCAAATAAGGTACAAGGTTCGTAGTATTTAATACTATTTCATTCCATAGGTATAGTATTTCAGTATAAGTGTGGGTACAGTGGGTACTGTATGCATTTCTCTGAAAAACTACCGATCACAATTCGATATACAATCTACTTGTTAACTCAACTGTATTAAAATAGCATAATTTTTCTCAAAATTGTTATATTGATTATTCTATTCTAGCGTTTGATTTCAATGAACTTTTAATCGATTTAAAATGCGATTTTTTTCATGTTTACACTGATACTTTAACTACGGGTGCTTTTACTGGTATACGATTCAAAAATCGTATTTGTCCTCATTTTAAAAGAATTTGATATTGAAATTCTTAAAAGTTTATAAATCTAGACTTGTATTTGCATAATATTAGCATAGATTGTTTTTATTCATTAAATGACTTCCAAAAACATTTTTAAGGAATGCAGATAACACATATTATATAGCAACTGGTTGCTATATAATATGCTCCTTTGTATTAAAAAATGTATAATGTCTTCATCAATTTAGACTATTAATTCATATTATTTAAATAATAATCTACAAACTAAACATAAGTAGGATATAAAGATTTATATACACATAATGTTTATCTTTAAGTATATATAATTTATCACAAATGATTTGTTAAAATAAAACTTTATTGATATCCATTTTATAAAAACCAGTTTCGCACCCTCATTTTATTTTGTCAATTTATTTTCAAAAGAAAACTTACTTAATACACTTACTTATTACATACGGTGGCCTGGAAGAGATCGCTACCTAGCGATAAGGCCACCGTTTGTACACATTATTTCCTATTAGCTGTACTTTATGTGTCTCTATTTCTTTTGTGTGTGCATTAAATAATTAAATAAATAAATAAGAAAAAAAAACGTTCATATTGTTAATTAACCAATTAAATTAATTAAATCATTACTTCGAAATGAGTTAAAGTTGGTTTGTGTGATTTATATTTTACACGCTTTATATTAGCTTCACCTGTATGTTTGTATGTTTGTAACCGACTTCTTTGGGCGCGATTTTGACCCACTTTAAACGGCCAGATTTCGTTCAAACTTTACAGATTTATTGAGGACCGATGACAATACACTAATTTGATAAAATTATTCAATTTTTTAGTTCGGTTTCTATAAAAAGCGTGTTTTTTAGTTTTTTTAAACTATTATTATTATAGATATATACGCTCTCTCATTATTGGATTTAAATTAAAGTACTTTAGAGCTTTCACATTTTTTTTTGGGATGAGATTCAATTTAAATTAAATGTAACTTAAACAATTATAAATACTTACTATAATAATGCTGTTTCAAATCCTTTACACAGTTTCCTAACCACCAAATTGCCAATTGGATTATCGGTTAACGTATCCGTCTAATATTTTTATTTTCATCGCACGATGCATACAGGATACAGATTCACCATGTACTTAATTTTCCAAAACAGAAAATCGATTCCCTTACATTCTGTAACTAATTATTCAATTAACGTAATACTACATAATATTATACTGATTAAAAATTTTACCGCATCATTTATTAAACGGCCAATCAGCCAGAAGTTCGTCCGTTCGACATTTGAATTTGTAAATTCGATATTGAAAGTCGATCAACGAAATGAATTTGTCCTTTCGGCGACGTGTGTAAACAACTTCAGTGTTTACATCTTCACCAAAAACTGGACACAAAGTAAACATTTGGAAAATATTTTGACGCGTAAATTTGAATTTGTAAATTCGATATTGTAAGTCGATCGACAAAATAAATTCGTCCTTTCCGTGACGTGTGTAAACTTCAGTTTTGACATCTCCACCAAAAATTGGTCACAAAGTAAACATTTCGACAATATTTTGACGCGTAAATTTGTACCGCTTTCTCGTCAGATGATTGACGTCGCCGCATCAATGGGGTCCGCTTTCCCCGTGTGTTGACAAATGTGTTTGTTTGTGTGTCACCGCGATCACGATGTTGGATAATACAAAAATCGAGCAAACCCTATTTCAAGTATAAAAGGAAGGACTTGAGGAAAATGGTAAGCCTACATTGTCGAGATTTTCATTGTTATTTAATAGCCTTTGTCCAATGTCCATCGATAAAGCAGCGAACAATTACAATCTTCCATCTTCAGGACTAGCATTAGAAATAAAAATCTTTAAAAATCTTTTTGTGCTACCTTTTGTTTCTTTCTTGTCAACGACATAATATAATTTATGGTGAAGTTATTTATTTTCTTTTCTTACTTATGGTTCCGTTAATTAGAATTACCGATTACCAAAGTAACTTGATCTCACGCTTAAAATCAAATGTGTTAAGCCAGCTGGACAATTCTTATAAGGACCCTTGAATAGGATAAGTTACTCGTAAAACAAAATGTTTATAAATACAAATAACACAACATATAAAATAAATACATTTAAAAAAATATCTATCCTTCAACTTTTCATAGTATATGAAATTATAACTTTGTTGTTATTTTTACCCGTCATCACGTCAACTGCAAGCGAAGCGCGTTGACCCGAAAGCATTTGATAAAACAGCTTTGTGATATTTTTATAGCTTTTTATATACTGACCCAATCGGTCAAGGTTTATAGATAATGTCATAGGAAGGGTAGGTTTAAATAGACCATTAATATGACTATACATTTATAAGCCTATATTATTGGACTATTTCAATATTTTCTCCCCATCTGATTTATATTTAAGCTGATTAGTGAAATAAGTTCTTAATTATTAATTATCTCATTCTAATTGATTTAACCGATTGATTCGTATTTATCTCCTTACTTTTAATTGTTCACTGGAATCCCGTGCAAGTAATGACATTGACGTTCATAATTATTGATTATCTGTATTGACAAATGACACGCGAGAGTTTATT
>CAJQZN010026817.1:0-23373 GCA_907164685.1 Colias eurytheme
GATTTTTGTTTAAAAATCTGAAAAGCAATCTAAACGAATAAAAATGGAATAGACCGCAGGAATGTTCGTCTTCATAATAACTTTTATAGTCATTTAAATACTATCCTTGGTTCTTAACAAATATTTTATGAAATGATCATCTATGACCATTTCAAAAAATATCTGTAAATAATTTTATTAGCTCCTTTTTAATTTAAAGAAAACAGGACGGCCATATTGTTACTAGGAACATAATATTGTTATTTAAAATACATATAAATAAAATAAGAGAATAATTTTTAAAGATATTTGTGATGATCCTTTCATTCTCAGTCGACTTGGCCAGCCAGGAAATACTTTTTTATTGTTATTTGTCCGTATAAGCATTTAAATAATTTATTTACTTTAGCTATCTTTGTTTATAATAGCACAGGCAAAATTCCAAGTACATTCTTTACAATTATTCACGACTACATTACGTGGAAACCAAGCCTTAGCCGTACCTTTATTTTGAATAAAGAGTTTTTCCGTTACTAGCTGGAATTTTGTAATAATGTAAGGGTAAGTAATAGATTATTGTTAACGCCTGAAAAAGCACTGAAATTTAATATTTATACCTTTTTGTATTAATTGATTTCCTATGGAAATAATAACAAAGAAAAACTTTATAGTGGGGAAATCTTCCAAAGATACCCACGGCCCCCGGGGAAGGAGCCGTGGGTTTTGTCGGATTCTTACCGACTAAAACCCCACTGTGTTCCGTCGAGCCGCTTTGATGATGGGGCCGCGGGTATTTGTTAGAAATCTTCCGCGACGCTTCTGTTGGTCCTAGCATAGCGTGATCATATTGATATAATTTTTCAAATCGGACCAGTTGTTCATAAGATTAGCGCGTTCAAACAAACAAACTCTTCAGC
Source organism: Colias eurytheme (assembly GCA_907164685.1). Classification (NCBI taxonomy): domain Eukaryota; kingdom Metazoa; phylum Arthropoda; class Insecta; order Lepidoptera; family Pieridae; genus Colias; species Colias eurytheme. Next base: position 897 of record CAJQZN010026817.1, read on the forward strand.
TTTATAATTTTAATAATATTATAATATTATATACTATATAATATAACGTAATTACAAAAAGTTCTTCAGTTACAATAATTAATGTTGTGACTAACTATACCTACTTAAATAGAAACGTCTGTTAGTGTATTTCAAATTAATTATTTTATTCGGTATCCTTTACTTATTATTATTTTGTAAGGTATTTTTCCATTAAACACCCACGCAAGTCGTTTCAAGGTGATGAAAATGCGTGTCATTACAACATTATAATGAACCTGATTTTGTAGAAATTTTCCACCTTCAGGTAATATATTATTTATTTATTTATATTATGTCCCAATATATTTATAATGTATATTGAAGTGATTTTATTTACAAATTGTAAATACGGTACATAATAATCTATATAATATTATATATTAAAAAACTGAAGAGTTTGTTTTTTTGAACGCGCTGATCTCAGGAACTACTGGTCCGATTTGAAAAATTATTTCGGTGTTAGATAGCCCATTTATCGAGGAAGGCTATATGCTATATATCATCACGCTAAGACCAACAGGAGCGAAGGCACGCGGGTGAAACCGTGGAGCACATTTAGTTAATTAATAACCTATTCATATTTAATTTTAGTACTTTGCAAACTTATATATTACTAGAGGTCCGCCCCGGCTTCGCCCGTGGTACATATTTCGTAATAAAAGGTAGCCTATGTCCTTTCTCGGGTATCAAAATATCTCCATACCAAATTTCATGCAAATTGGTTCAGTAGCTTAGGCGTGATTGAGTAACAGACAGACAGACAGAGTTACTTTCGCATTTATAATATTAGTATGGATGTTTCGGTAAAGTGATTGAAAGATGAGCTATAAACCGCATAATTATAAGGTTTCAAGGTTAAGGCTAAAATAAAAACAATAACTTACAATAACAATAACTTATTGTGTGCCCAAAAGAGAAGAATCACAATATAATTTTCATTAAATGAATAACAAGATTGTAATAACTAATATTTTGTTTTTATAATTTCATACTTACATGAGGTTTGTAGTCTGAAGTAATTTTTGTCTTAAAATGAACATAACTGTATATAGGTATGTGTTTTCTTTTAACTAAACTAACTTTTAAATAAACAGAACTTTTCAATATTTTATTTAATTATAACTATAGTAAACGCACAATCTTTACACTACAGAACTTTACCTTCAAAATAACATCACATACATGTTTAGATCTACAAATATGTTTAGATAGGCCGAGCCATTTATCGGAACCCAAAATGTCATCCATGTAAGCATTTCATACGCTTTGTGGACTATCTCAGGTCTTGGCTGTCTATTGCCGAAATATGGGATATCGGTTTACCAAAGCTTACCGTTCAAATTGTTTAACTATATAACATTTTGTGCATAGCTTGCGTTTTATAATTTTAAGCAAAGGTATCTGTAAGGTCAATGTTTTGTGTAGATTTTGATAGTTGGGTCACATCTATACTAAAATTATAAAGCCTAAGAGTTTGTTTATTTGAACACGCTAATCTCAGGAACTACTGGTCCGATTTGAAAAATTCTTTCGGTGTTAGATAGCCCATTTATCGAGGAAGGCTATAGGCTATATATCATCACGCTAAGACCAACAGAAGCGGAGGAACGCGGGTAAAACCGCGGGGCGCAGCTAGTTATTGATAAAAGAAAAATTGATAAAACCAATTTAACAGCGATTTAAGAATCTTTACATATTTTTTAAATTGCATTAGGTAACACAAAATAAAAACTCTTATTAGTAATTGTAACAGTTTAAGTTGTTAAAAAAAAAAACATAGGTACTTAATGGATACCGCCATTACCTATGTTTTTTTTTTTTTTTTTAAACTTAAACTGTTATAATCTAAAATCACTATTAAGAGCAAAATATAATTAGTTTTAAATTTTTTAATTACAATTTTAATTACAAATAAGAATTAGAACGAAGAAAATGCTTCTAAAGTAAATAAACGGCATGGCAGATAACTACAGCGCATGTTTGTAATTAGCTCCTGCGACCTCAACTACTTCAAGATTATTTTGCGAGCAATCTTAATTATAATGAAAGTGAAACTTATGTACCTTCTCGTGCAATCATTCCGGAGCTAGACATTAGGCGAATACTAGTTACCAGTGGTCCAGCCTCTTAGAGTAGCAATTACAGAAATTTATTAATAAAATGATAAAATTATATTGTAGAGACACTTCAATTTCACACATTTGTGTAGTTTGATTTATTCAGTTACTAGTTTTCCGCTCGCCCGTGTATATTGAAAATTACGTCATCATATTTTTTCAACAATCAAAAATAAAAATAAAACACATACAAAATAAAAAGTAGCCTATATCACTAAATAGTAATATTAGGAAAAAAACACACAAAAATCATACCACGAAGAAGCTCCATTGTGACGTGAGATCAAAAAAAATCAAACTCATTCCCTGTGTAAATTAACTAAGAAAAATATTTACCCTTACAAATACACAATTTGATCGTCCACTTCATCCATCGCTACAACACATCCAAAACACTCGTAAAAGTGCTTTTCCACCAATAATGTGCGAGGATGTGTAGCGAGGAATGTGTTTGTAAAAAACCAATCATAAATTATTTAGTTTGAAGTTTGAAGCGTTTAGCGTTTGAAGCGATACTATTGGTTATTTACAAACATTCCTCTCTACACATCCTTACACATTATTAGTGAAAAAGCACCCTAAAGACGTTTATGAAGCCGAAAAACAGCACATGGCCGGTCGCGTAATCCGTGACGTAAAGCATAAACCGCTTGAAACAAAACAGAAAATTTCCAGAATGTTCCACGTTTATGCGAAAGTTCTGTAAAAGAAAAACAAATGGGCTCTCTAAAAAGGTTCGTGAAAGTTTTCCTCGTGAGAATAATATATTCCGCGTAAATAGTAACTAGTTTATGAATGATTAGCAACACGTTGGTTGTAGAAAGGAAAATATGGTTTTACTGTTATCAGAATTAGGGCACGTAATCACTGTTTTTGTTTTGTTTTAAAGTAAACAAATAAAGTCCATTAAGTTTAACTTTTAATAAATAACATTGTTCTTTAAATTTAAAAACAATTTCGTATATTAATTTAAGACTGGAAGAGTCCGAAAAATATTACCTTCATTTGGGAATGTAGCGACTCAAGTAATATGCAACTATTTTAAGTAATAACAGAAAACAATATTTTTTAATGAATTCATTTAAAATTCAAATTTTTACAATAAATAATTAATTAATTGCGATTAATCGGATGACTTACCTATCACTAAAAATATAACAAAAACTTGCTTTTCCTATATACTTATCCAATATTTATACGCCAAGACCGCATATACTGAATTTCCACACAAAATCAAATTCTACTATCAATTACATTTAATACCACAACAATTCGGAAACTATCAACAATTACTCGAATTTCATTAAACCGTGGGATCAGTAACATTTGTAATTATTTCAAACTAAGTTAATTCTGCGTTAAGCCAAGGGCTTGCTCAAATAGAAGCCCACTGTCATAAAGTTATTTGCGGATCTATCAAATTTGACTAATGTATGAGATCCTACTTATATTATGAACGCGAAAGTTTGCGAGGATGTGTTTGTGTGTTTGTGTGTTTGTTACTCCACGAAAAAACCACTGAACTGATTACAATGAAATTTAGCACACATATAGAGGGTAACTTGGATTAACACATAGGAACGGGAACTATGCGGGTTTTTCTTTGAAAATGCGGGTGATGCCGCGGACGGAAAGCTAGTTATAATTTTAAGGGCAAGTCATCTCGGCAGTTTCCCTGATAGGCTATTTGTAATTTTTCATTGTCACTGAACTAATCTTTCAATAGAAAATGTTCAGAATTTGTAAAACCAGTCATAAAGACATAATTTAAATGAAAGAAAGAAAATTCGTTTAATCACAAATACTTTTACAAATTTTTGACATATAACTAAACACTTTACATGGAAAAAAATTAAATCTAATCTTAATATCGTATTCGTGAATAGGTGGACTACTCAGCATTTGCCTCTCCGTATTAGAGGAGAGGCGCCGGTTTTCAGTAGTCCCCTCGACACGCGAAATATTCGTAATCAGTCCCTGTTTCGCAAACTATAGAAACGGACCCATCTAGATTACCGTTTAAGCCTCTGAAGTTTCGTGTGGGCTTATTAGCTTACAAACTCGGCGGCCATATTGGATTTATGATGACGTCATATTCAGATTTTCCTTTCAATTACTCGTGGCTCTGGTCCTATGTAGTCTATGTAGATGTTGCATAAAGCCTTTTAAAAAAAAAATACTAACTGCCTTACTCTTATTACTTAGGGCTATGGAGAATAGAATAAATGTTGGCTGATTCTTAGATCTACCACAAAATTTCATGACAATCGATGCAGCCGTTCACAAAATTTCATGACAATCGGAGGAGTATGGACATTAACATTGTGACACGATAATTTTATAAATTATGAAGAATATTAGAGAAGATGGTACATGTACTTTTGAAAGAAGAAAGAAAAATGAAAAATGCTTTATTGTACACCCAAAAGACAATTAAAAGGGAAACAATAGGTATCTTAAAAATGAACAAAGGGCGGTCTTATCACTAAATATGATCTTTTCCAGACAATACGGAAGAGAGAATAAAACTTTAATGTGGAGGTGCATTACAATAATATTTTATAAATTAATAGGTAATACATACCTATACTTTTATTATATCTTTTGAAAAAAGCCTTTTTTCATAGTTCTTACAATAATATTGTTGCTTTAACCCATTGACCACCGAGCGGCCCGATCGAGCCACGACACAATTATAGATTTTGTATTGTGTCTGTGATTCCGGGGGCTGAGGCATTAAATCTTCATACAAGAATATAAAAGAAGTCGCATTAATAAAAACGCGATATTATGATCTAAATGAAGTAACTATGAAGCAAATATAATGCTATAAGAAACCACTACATCAAAGAAAAATAATTTTATAACATCTTGAAATACCCGCATTATCACTCAACTTTCAACCCTAAGAAAAGGCAATTAGGTCGAGTTTATTTTTAAAAATCACAAAGAAAACTTAAACAAGCAAAACAAGCGTGGAAATAGCCATTTTTAACGCGTCCATGGGTCACCTCGCTCTATTATTTAAAAACGAATTAACAGATCCTTGAAGGACGAAAACCTACCTTATTACGTTGGCTTAGAGTAGGTTTTTAAAGGTCAAAATATATTTCATTCATATGCGAATGGGCCCCTTGGGAACCCTTTAAGTTCGTATACATTGAAGGTAAGGCAGTTACAGAGTTTTTAAATATTATACACACATTTAAGATTGTAATATTCAAGAAAATATTTTGAGTACTCTCGTAAAAGTGAAATAAACCTTTTATCTATTCTTTTATAGTAATGTAGCAAAGGTCAGGTTCCTGCGGGAAGTAATCTCTGAATAAGAAATGCAATATAATAAAATATGAAGTTAGTGTGTAGGAAGCAATTTGACTCATAGAATATTCTATTATTTTCTTATTTGGAGGAAAACGGATTCATAGGTGAACTAAAACAATTTTTTACCATAATATGTTTAAGAAAGCATAGTTAAAGGTAGCATCTAAAGTTTTTTATATGTCTATTTTATATATTTTTGAAATTTAATGCAAACGAAATTGGGCTGTATCGGTATGTATATTATTTTTTTAAAAATTGTAATAACTGTGCCGAGCAATTATTTATTTCCTGAACAATTTTCAGAAAATTATGAAAACATTTTTATAAGGATTTCAGTAATCATTGATATCCTGTATTTTCCGAAATAAAATGTGTATAAAATAAATAAACCAACGCAAACAAATGTGTACTTACATTTACTTTAATTAAATAAATAAATAAAACAATGTGTATTGCTAAACTTATAACAATAAAGTATATTTGGTAATTGTAGTAAAAGCTACAATTACCAAATATAGATAAAATTAGGAACTACTATTGTTAGTAGTAGTAGTACTACTACTAGAATTACTTAGAAAATAACAATAATTTAATAAGATGAATAAATCGAATTTAAAACCAATTAATATTCATTCTTCAATATAACCTATTTATTACTTCACCCCTGTCATCCATACTAATATTATAAATGCGAAAGTAACTCTGTCTGTTTGTCTGTTACTCAATCACGCCCAAACTACTGAACCAATTTGCATGAAATTTGGTAAGGAGATATTTTGATACCCGAGAAAGGACATAGGCTACCTTTTATTGCGAAATATGTACCACGGGCGAAGCCGGGGCGGACCACTAGTATAATATAATTAAAAGATACTTAGCAGAGTATCCACAAAATAAAATATTAAATCAGCTTTGTCCAACTTTAAGTAAGCTGTCCTGAATAACGGCATGCTGTAGCTTATCCGTAAGCTAACGATAGCTTAATCCACTTAAGCTGAACGAGATAAAGTTGAAGCGGCTTAAAATTGTGAGTCGTATGAAAAAATCAATTTGTACAACGTCATTTTGTAGTGTTTTATTAGCTGGTAATATTGTTTATTTTAGTAAAGGTTTTAAAACGGTTTAAAATAGTTGATAATCCCTACTAATATTATAAATGCGAAAGAAACTCTGTCTGTCTGTTACGCTTTCCCGTTTAAACCTCTCAACCGATTTTGATGAAATTTGGTACAGACAATCTTTAGACCCTGAGAAAGAACAGGCTAAATAGGCTACCTTTTATTGCGAAATATGTACCACGGACGAAGCCGGGGCGGACCGCTAGTATGTTATATTAGCCATGGTGGAATTAAATTTATCGATAGATGGGAAGAACAATGTAATAAAGGGAACATTAGGTCGTTTTAAAAGATAATATCATGTCTATAATAAATGAAAGTTTACTAGAAAGCTCAAATGTAATGATGAAACTGAGTTTTTCTCGTAATATTTATATTACGAGTAATCACTACATAGTATCTTAAAACAAAGTCGATTTCCCTGTCCCTATGTCCTTATGTCCCTATGTCCCTTTGTACGCTTAAATCTTTGAAACTACGCAACGGATTTTGATGCGGTTTTTTTTAATAGATAGAGTGATTCAAGAGGAAGGTTTATATGTATAATAACATCCATTAAATAGTGGAGAAGTACTGTTATTTTTGAGGTTTCTAAAGTGATGTCGTAAAAAATTACATTTTTTCCGCTTACATTGCAAACGCAGGCTGAACCCTACAAGTTTTATCAAAATAATGTACTAAGTATTATACACATTGAAAAGGTCTATAGAAAAGTCCGCGATGGTATATATCTATCTCTTATGGATAACCCACAATAACATTTTTTTGTCATTTACTTTTTACGAAAAATAATGGCTAATTTTCGATGCGATTTTAACCAATACAGCATTAATCCTTAACCAATTAAATACCTTGAGTACATTGTTCGTTTAATATAGATCTATATGGCCCTTTACACCGTATGATTTAAGTGAATATTTTCGAAGATATTACAGATTTAAAAATTGCGGGACGTAGCGTTTGCGGCGGTACCGGCCGGCCGCCAGGCGAAGTAACTATTCTCTAATCTGTGGCCAGGCTATCTATACGAAGTCGGAGCGGGCCGCTATGTTTTTATATATGTACAACGTTCACAGTTTTTCTGTAGTGTATTTAGTATCAGCATTGCACCCGTGCGAAGCCGGGGCGGGTCGCTAGTTATTGAGATAAACTAAACAATTTTACGGGTAAAAATATATATTTAAAACATACAAGGTAGGTTATCCAGGTTTTTTTTATTTCGTTTTTAAATTTGGCTTTATCAAAATAAGTGATATAAAGATTTTAAACGCTGCCTCAACATCACATTGAAATTAAACTACATTGCATTTTAATCATGGTTTAAAACTATTTTAATTTACTTCTTTCTTTCAGCTCACACACTTCCTTCTTCAATAGACTATACTTGAAGTAAATAGCAATAGAGAACCTTTCCCAACCACGTATAAGTTACAGTGTAAACTGCAGAAGTCAATTAATTAGATACAAGCACCAATATTCTTCCAGCACACGACAGCTGTGTACTGAGTCAACTAATAAAGTTTATAGATCAAGAACCTACCTTCAATTAATATAATATAGCTGTACGCCCCGACGTTGCTTGTCACATATAAGTGTGTCACATTTACGTTTGTCACACAGTCCCATATCCCCTAGTGGGGTAAGGGGCAGATGCATTATACATCTGTTTCACAGATCGATTTTCTTTAGGGACAAGCAGGTGATCAGCCTTCTGTGTCCTGCCAGACCGAGACATTTTTTTTCTTCGTCTGCACCGGGAATCGAACCCAGGACCCCTCGGCTCTACGCTCATGCGACAACCACTGTACCAAAGAGGCAGTCTACATTTATGTAAGTTGATGGAATTTTAAAAGTTATCTTAATCTAGGTAATAAATAAAAAACAAAATGATTATATATTTAATTTATTCTCAGCATTTAATTATTAAATTTTGCTTTTTAATTTCATGAAATGCGGACGTTCTTGTTTAGTTTTTCGTTGTTATTAAAAGTTGTTTGCGAATAAACTCCATAACAGCTCTACCAATTTTAAAAATAATTTTATCAATTAACTACATTTTAACCGAGTAATAAAGACTATATTTTTATCCCGAATTAACACGGTCGAAGCCCGGAAAAGTAGCCAGCTTATTAATAGCAATCTAGATATTTTTATTTACTGCCAAAATTACATTTAATTAATAATTATTTAATAATGACACAATCACGTACAAAATAAAAAAAATGTGTGCGTGTACTAGTGTACACACGTAAGAAGTGAAACTTCTTTATGACCTTATTTTTCAAAAAATAATTTACTATATTATGCAACTGTATAGAAATACGTCGAATTACGAGTTACCACTTCATCTTTTCCTTAAGAAAAAGATGGCGCGTAACGAAAAAGTGTTACACTAAATTTTTTCCCAACCCCGATAAAGAAGTTTCACTTCAAAAATGTTACGTTATACTAATGAGTACTAGCGTATAACTAACACTGGCATAAATAATTCCACAATAATTAAATACAGTTACGTTGCTGTTATAATCTAGTGGAGTTAAAAAATATAACCTTGAATACACCGCATTGCAGTGTGTTTGATTCTACGCAACATTTGGTTTTTGTTACCCCTTCCACATGATATTATCTATGTTCTACATCGTACTAATATTATAAATGCGAAAGTTTGTAAGGATGTATGGATGTATGGATGTATGGATGTATGGATGTTTGTGACTCTTTCACGTAAAAACTACTTAACCGATTACAATGAAATTTAGCACACATATAGAGGGTAACTTGGATTAGCACATAGGATAGGTTTTATCCCGGAAATCCCACGGGAACGGGAACTATGCGGGTTTTCCTTTGAAAACGCGGGCGAAGCCGCTGGCGGAAATCTAGTAAGAGTGCCTTATTTAGGCATGATGTATTTCAGGTAGAAGGTGGTTGTTATTTCTGAATAGTCCTCAATCTCGGGAGCTAGAAACTATTGCATTAATTACCTTTGTCTTGTAATAAAATTAAACAGTTACAGTTTATCAATTAAAATCTACATTGAAATCATACAATCTGTACCATTTTTGAAAATTTAAAAAAAATAGACGTTTCGTTATCAGTGTTGTGTGTAAGGGACAATCATTATGCTAGGATTACAGTTAGATGGCATCTCGATTAGAGGAATAGAATTTAGCTGAAATACTAATATAAATAATTCTCAGATTGGAATATTCGTATATATTCGTATTGATTTACAAATCAAATAAACTCAAACATTTATTTATTCAATTAGAATTCTTTTAAAAGCACTTTCGAATCTCCATTACATATTTTACCATTTACCACCGATTCGGAAAGCAATCAAAGGAAAATATTCACACATCAAAGGAAAACTTCATTTTAAAAATGTTACATCATCTTGGTTATCAACGCATGAAATGGAAAACATCGTAAGTAACAGAACCAAACATCAAAGGCGCTCAATAAACACGACGACAGTAATGAAAAATTAAATATGTAGACACACGAACGAATCAGATGGTAATTAACTTCAAGTGTGACTGAGCTTGTTGACAGACTCCGCAATTTGGTTGCGTTGTCTTCATCTATTTGCTATCTTGTATTGGTGTTTGTTCATGATCGGATGATGTATTCATTGCTAATTGGTAATGCTAACAAAAATGTCGGTTACATTATCCTTTCGTAGAGCAAGCTTGTTTACATGGAATAAATCTTTATGTGAAAACAAAAAAAGTTGTATCAATTTTCATTTTATGAACTTATTCATAAAATTCATATCACCAAGGATATCTTTTTATCAAAATTTTTATAGAAATTATAATTGAAGCGAAAAAAAGAAACTCACACTACATTAAACATAGCATTGATGTTTTAGACAGTTATGGTGAATATACAAATTTACATACAACGAGTTTACGTATTATTTTAGCCTATTATATTAGAAAACAGACTTAGACAAAACAATATCCAGTGATTATACGTAACTGGGTCGAAGTTGCTTTTTTACCCTTTTTAGTTTGTTTTACTCACAAACAAAAAATACATATACCCGCCTGTAATTCTTCGTACTGCAATTCCAAAAACCCAGGAAGACTCTTGTTACCCTTCTAAGTTCTAACCATTATCACTGTTGCAGCCAATATTATAGTATCTAATAACAAAGTCAAAGCAATAGAAACTTGGGCAATCGCTGCCAATAATAGCAGCAAAACATCTGCTTTGTAACCGTTCCCAGTACCTGCAGGTGCGAACTTATGAACTCCGCCAATAAGTTAGGGAAAATCACCAACTGCGTAGTAATTATGTAAAACAGTTTTCGCATTTCCTACTCCATATTCATAGCGCATATTAGTTTACTAACAAGCTGCTTATGTATTTATTATTAACAGTAGCTTTTGATTTAATAGTGGGATAGTTATGCGGCTTTATAGAGCGAGCGGCCTCGCGAATGCTGCGCAAAGCTCGGTCAGTGTGAACGTTGTTCGGTCGAGGAAAACGCGCCATTTTCAACCGAGCTACGTACACATGTACACATATACCGTGCTGCTCAATGATATTATATGCTAAAAGTGCATAAAGGTTCAAATTCAAATTCATTTATTTCAAATTCAAATAATCAGGTTATCAGCGCTACGGGAGTAGAACGTCGAAATGTCGCTAATTCGCCACAATTTACTTTAGTTGACTCTTTTTCGCTCACGATTGTTGAATCATGGCGTCTTAGTATTCCGTCTAATCGTAGTGTGCCGTTTTTGAAGATCGAATGCTGTGTTGGTAACTTATATACACCTTTTTACTTATTACGTCGTTGGTGCTGCTTCGAGTTATAGCAATTGCCTCGCGAGGCTGCTCGCTCTGTATGGACTCGCCTTTTGACGTCGGTCGTCATCCTATTGTAGCTTCGAGGGTTGTTTGATTTTGATATTCGACGGTGTATCGCATTGTTACCTTGTTTTGTCTATAATGTTAATACTTGTAAGCTTTTGAGGTTTCATTTTGATATTACATTCCATAGTGTATGCATGATACGTTCCATTTCATATTAACCTTATAATTTCATAAGTGTTCGATATCTTTTTAATTAATTTGGTAGAATTTAAATCAAGTCAAGGCATTCAAGAATAGAGAAGTAAAATATTACATTGTATTTGTTTTTCTAAAGTACTATACCTTTGATCAGTTGCTGACAATTATTGGTCACCAGTTCCTGAAAAAAAAAAAATATTAAATCAATATTCAAGTGACAATTTTAGTCAAAGAAATTCTGTTAATGACAGCGATAACGATTTTACCACCGAAATTTATCAATATTTATTAGCTGTCAGTGAAATTTTCATTTATAGATAATACTAGAGGTCCGCCCCGGCTTCGCCCGTGGTACATATTATTTCGCAATAAAAGATAGCCTATGCCCTTTCCCGGGTATCAAAATATCTCCATACCAAATTTCATGCAAATTGGTTCAGTAGTTTAGGCGTGATTGAGTAGAGACAGACAGAGTTACTTTCGCATTTATAATATTAAGTGGATTATTAGTTTATTTAAAAAATTGTTCCTTCAATCTTACATTTCAGTAGCTTGCATCGGAAAATAGTAGAAAAAGGTACAGCAACAGCATTATGAAAATTGCTTGCAACATCTGCGCAATATTGATTCTGAAGGAATTTTTGCACAAACATTCTCGTGTTGTTTTCCAGAAATTGCATTATAACTACTCATTTTAGCGTTGGTTGTAGGCTCTAATAGTTTTGCACTGCGAGTGTAGGTCTTAAACACTACTTAATAAAGTATAGTTTCGATTAACTCTCTCAGACAAGCAATGGCCAATCTTCAGTAACTACGATCATAAAAATAATTAAAACAGGTTAAAAGTTGAATAAATCGAGTTTTAAATTCGTTAAAATTTCTAGATGCTGCTCTATTTCATATGCACAATCATAACTCTTATTTATTAATGTCGTAATGCTATGTCAAGGTATTAAAACCCTGTCATATTTTTAAGTAACTAACATAAAAAAAATGTTTTTCATCACTGCATTCTCAAAAGCATTGCAAACACCTACAACTGATGTAAACAGAACATAACTCATTCAAACGAAAATTCAGTCTTTTTCTCACACTACGCTAGTAATTTATTACCTAACTACCTTGTGCTTTTGACTTCGTTTGCGTTAAGTCTCATAGTATATGCCAAATAGAGTGTATATTTTCTGTACATCTACCGATACTATTGTATTAAATAACATTCAATATTGTGTAACTTGTATACAAACATACAATAAAGGCAGAATATTCTGAAATTTATTATTATTAAGACAAAGAATATTCGGAATTTTCTGTTAGAAATAATGTACGTAATAATATATCAAATATCAATGGTTTCTGTTTTATTTACGCGCATGAGACTTGATTAGGCTAGAAAAAACTTAGTGTAACTATATTATTTAAACAAATAAGGGATTAGATGAATAATAATTGGATATTTAATATTAATATTCAAACATACATTAAATTTGTATTTGTTTATACACATTCATGTAAATATTGGCTAATATTGCTATTCACATCAGATTTCAATTTCTCAAATCTAATGCATCGAAATGGAATTTGGATCTCGTTCAAGTCTTCGAATATTAGAGGATTAGGTACTGACTTTAACAAAATATACCTTTATTTTCTTCTGTTTAGAAATTGGATGAACGAAAATAAAATAAAATGGATGAAATAAATATATTTCAAAAGAAGACGTACTTTCGTTCGCAGGTTATGTCTATGGATAGTTTCATATTAGTAAATTTGTTTTACTAATTTAATACCTTTGTTTAAAAATCAATAATTAGAGACGTAATACATTAGTTTATTTATAATAATATATTATAATTCTTTTTGAAGAAAATATCAATATCTTAAAAATACACCTGAGTAATAATAACTACAGCTTTCAAATGGTAAGAATTTTTTGATAGCAGCATTGGTTTATTTCCATCACAAACAAACTCCAAACAAATTGCCTATAATATTACTCAAGCCTTTGTATCAAAAAGAAACAATTGAATCCCGCCACATTCCCCAAAGGGAATACAGAAACTTCTAGTAAAAGGCAAAAAGAAACCGCGAAAACGAAAATAGCCTGTGTTTTTTAATTAATGACTTAATGTCATGAAGATCAAAGAAAAAACTGCATAGACGAGGTCTTTTTGGCATTTTCAAGGCCTTTATGGTTATGCCTTTTCTTTGACACAACTCGTTACCATATATAGTTAGCTGTTTGAAAATGTGAAGCTTCTACGTATTAGCTCATATTTGTATGGAGATTGAACTTTGTTACTTTATCTGTATTAATGTTATTAACAGGTGAAGTTTATGTTACAGAAAGTTACAAGACTTCTAGTTCGTGTAGGAGTAACGACTTGATATTAAATTTAATTTATTATTTTTACTACGTACCAAATTTTAATTAGGCCCTAATCTTTTACCGATTAATTTTGTGTAAAAGACATAATATTATACAAGCACTTCTTCCCGGTTGCGTATGAAGTGGAATAAACTATGATAAATTACAAAATAAAGCCTATCTCAGTGTTAAACAATGTAACTTTTTCCTAGTAAGGGCCGATTTTTCAATGCTTGGATAAAACTTATTCGTCGAATAATGTATAAAACTACCATTTTAAAAACGTATTCTAATTGCCCGTATTTGACAGGTTACGTGACATTTTAATATTATCGTGTAATACTTTATTGGACGGATAAGTTTTATCCAAGCTTTGAAAAATCGGCCCCTAAAGAATTTTCAAAATCAGTAAATCAAATTAAATACATACCTTAACATGCATAATATATTATAATCATCCTCCTTTGAATACTAGGACAGATATTATTAGACAAAATAGACGTAAAAATTTGTAGAATGATCTATCAAAAGAACCTACAAATTACGCAATTCAAATTCGATGAAACCACAAACAAAAGAACAACAAGCAAATCTATATCTTATATATAAAATTCTCGTGTCACAATGTTAGTCTGCATACTCCTCCGAAACGGGTGGACCGATTCTCATGAAATTTTCTGTGCATATCGGGTAAGTCTGAGAATCGGCCAACATCTATTTTTCATATATACCACGGGTGAAGCCGGGGCGGACCGCTAGTAGGTATATAAAAATGAAACCCGTTTCGCGTTGTCACGGCATCACGTGTGAACGGGTGGACTGATTTCGATAATTCTTTTTTTATTTTATTCCTTGAAGTACGGGGATGGTTCTTATGTAGAGAAAACATAAATGTGTACCACGGCGAAGCCGGGGCGGACCGCTAGTAATAATATAAAAAGCTTTGTAACAATTAAGAGTTCTTTATTCTCTTATAATTACTAGTTCCACGGGCTTATCGCAGAGTAAAACAAAATCAGATGCATTTCGCCTGCGGTTTAATGATAAACTTGTTTGTGGATAACGAAAATGCTCTGAACTTTAATCTACTCTGTTGTAATTAAGGTATTCGTACAAAAGCGGAATACGGTTTGTTTTTAACTTGCATGTGGGATTGAGAGAATGCAAAGGGATAAATTATATGGAACACTAGTTAATCGCCCGCGGCTTCGCCCGCTTTGTCTAAAACCTAATAAATTATACATACTAAAACCTTCCTCTTGAATCACTCTGTCTATTAAAAAAAACCGCATTAAAATCCGTTGCGTAGTTTTAAAGATTTAAGCATACAAAGGGACATAGGGACAGAAAAAGCGACTTTGTTTTATACTATGTAGTGATGTGTGGGGTATCAATGAAATGAATTATTTTTATCGTGACTCCATTACAAGGACAAGCTTTCCCCGCGACTTCGCTCTTTTGTTCTTCTTGTTAGCACGCATTCATAAATAATGACTATTTAATTATTAACGAAAAATGTACATGTATTTTATCTATTTGAAATATGAAAACGTCTAGCCCATGTTTAAATTCTGATTTGTATCTATCAACCTGTCATATTACCTACATCAAAATGGGTTCAGCGGTTTTAAGGTTATAGCGTAATGCACTCATAGACTACGGTTAGAAATAAATAAGTATAATATATTCTCAATTTAAATGAAATTAATATCAAAATAATATATTATTAAGTCTCTACTAAGACTATGTTTAAACTTTGTTGTATATTCCTAGACGCTAATTGTAACACAATGCATGAAAATACGGGTTTCCTACCGCAACCATTTAAACACGCTATAGGGCTGTCACAAGCGCTATAAAATAAATTATTAAATTCATATACAAACTTAACTTTTTAAATTATTTTTAACTAGATTTCCGCCCGCGGCTTCGCCCGCGTTTTCAAAGGAAAACCCGCATAGTTCCCGTTCCCGTGGGATTTCCGGGATAAAAACTATCCTATGTGTTAATCCAAGTTACCCTCTATATGTGTGCTAAATTTCATTGTAATCGGTTCAGTAGTTTTTACGTAAAAGAGTAACAAACATCCATACATCCATACATCCTTACAAACTTTCGCCTTTATAATATATATTAGATATTAGATTTTATAGACCATATTTTATTCTTAATTGAAGTCTTTTTATTCTAGTAAAAGAAAGCTTTATCTGTTAAAATAATTAAGAATATCTCTCATTAATCCATAATTAAACCACGTCTCATTATGAATTTATAACTTCAAAGTTTGATAATTGTCGGCAAATTCAAGATAATTGACCGAGAAATTTATTAGATTCGTTTTGCGTTAAAGATTTGTATTATTATTTAAGAAGTTAACACCTTGCCCAGTGGAATAAAAGAAAAGATTTCGTATGGCTTATATAAATGTCGTATGTCGCTGTATTTTCACATTGTATTTTTCTCTGCATGGAACCTTTAAGTGCAAAAGAATCTATACTATGACTCATTGAAAAAATATTTCTGTGTTACAGATTAACATCACGCAATGACAAATAGGAGCGGAGCAACGACGAAAAATGTCGAGTGATGTCGCAAGGCTGAGAAGCTTTACCCTTCAAGTAAAGAGTTTTCCTCATGATTACTTGATTTCACCAAAAATCCTTCTCTAAATACGTCTAAATCCAAATATAGACGGACTGTCAGGAAGCGACGGGATGCGGAACGAAAAACCTATTGTTAGACAATCTGGAATGAGATCAGAAATCGATCTGTACATCTGTACGTGAACAGCAACTGTCTATCAATCAAGAAATTCGTTTGCAGTTTTGAAATACGTGGTGATCATTTTGTAGAATGGAAAAAGTATTTTGTTAAATAAAGAAAAAAATTTGCAAAATGGTCACTTTGGAACTAAAAATAAAAATTTATAAAATCAGTGGCACATAAATAATGAGTAAGGTCGGTCTGTCGTTAATTATGTCAATTTGGGCAAATTTGATCGATTTCATCTTCATCATTACTAAACTGGAATCGGAAATTTTTTCACCAATTTTACTATTTAACGATACGAAAAATAAATAATTCTTATTATTCATACAAAATTTTATCCGAATAAAACCCTAAGTTTAATTTCCATCTGTTGGCAACCCTATCCGAGCTGTGAAGATTGTAGTGTGAAAACTAGCGAATCGTCACTAATAGAGGACGTGTAGTGTAAAAAATCTACACCAGATAAGCCTGTTACTATGTATACCTATATATACTATGTATGTATAGCTAGTATACAATATGATGTTTTAGTAAATGTCACAGCTCTATGATAAATGGGAATTTTGTTCGGCTGTATTGGATTTAAGATCTAATCGATGTCGAGGGGTATATCTATACTTTTCTTTTGAATTAGATCCATATCAAAAGATCAATATGTTATCAAGAAATATAGATTTTTTTGCTACATTTGTACTGAGTAACACAGTTTATAACATCTATACTAATATTAATTTAAAGCTGAAGGGTTTGTTTGTTTGTTTGATTGTTTGTTTGTTTGAACGCGCTAATCTCGGGAACTACTGGTCCGATTTGAAAAATTCTTTCGGTGTTAGATAGCCCATTTATCGAGGAAGGCTATAGGCTATATATCATCACGCTAAGACCAACAGGAGCGGAGCAATGCGGGTGAAACCGCGGGGAACAGCTAGTAATTTATATGCATTATCAGCTCATATTTGAAAACTTTACTTATCATAATAATATTGATTACATGTATTGTCAGAGCAAAGCAGAAGTACTAGTAGGTATAGCATTATATTATCTGTGGCAGAAGATATAAGTCTTTCGGATCATCATGAAAAGCCTAAATAAACATGAAATAAATTTTCTCTTTACTTATTTTATTAAATTACATTTATTTATACGAACAAACACAATATAAAGAGATTAATTAACAAAAGCCCAGACCTACGCAACTTCATCTTATCCTAAATTAAATCTTGTAGGTTCTATGGATATAAGAGAAATAAACAATTTAGAAACTAACAACACGAGAATGTCTGGTTATTTAATATGTTATTTTTGTTATTTATTTTTAGCTAGCTGTGCCACATGGTTTTACGTGTGAGAAAGACCTCAGACAATAACTTTGATTTTCCTTCTACATGTCTGGTAAAAAGTACCTTGACCTATTATTTAAGTATTTTGACCTATTTTCTTTCAGAATTTCATCCAAATTGATGCAGTAGTTATCGTCATAAACAGACTTTCCCATGTTTGATAATTATTATAAGTATGGATGATAAGCAGAACATTTAAAAAATAAGGATTCCTAACACCCCTTTAAAGAGTTTTTCATTACTTTGGAACGAGAACGGTCTGCATGAAAAAGTGGGTCATAAAACGATTAAAACACGAGTTTAATTTTGCAGTAAAATTGTTAATTACTGTCGCTGCTGATTTGATAATTTTTATAAAACTCTGAGGTTCTTATTCGGTCAAGCGCTTCATTTTAATTAAAATTTTCCATCATACAATCTAAATCCGTTAAAATTGATTCACTTTACATTTTTCATCATTTTATGGTATTATATTACAAGCTTAGGTAGGAAATAATAATTTTGCATTATCCATACTAATAATGCGAAAGTAACTCTGTCTGTCTGTCTGTTACTCAATCACGCCTTAACTACTGAACCAATTAGCATGAAATTTGGTATAGAGATATTTTGATACCCGAGAAAGGACATAGGCCACTTTTTATTGCGAAATATGTACCACGGGCGAAGCCGGGGCGGACCGCTAGTATTATATATATTTAGGCTAAATTAAAACTAAACAGAGAAAAATTCATGAATCATCTGTATAGTATTACAAATAATTGAAATATCCGTCTGTTAAACCATTATTTATATTTTAGGAGTTTATTCTTATTTATTGTTGCCAACCATCTTTTTCTTTGTTCAGGGCAATCTTATTAAAACCTGAACCGATTTAAAGGGTTTTATACACGACTAGCTGTGCCGCGAGGTTTCACCCGTGTGGCTCCGCTCCTGATGGTCTTAGTGTGATGATATATAGCCTATAGCCTTCCTCAATAAATGGGCTATCTAACACCGAAATAATTTTTCAAATCGGGCCAGTAGTTCCCGAGATTAGCGTGTTCAATCAATCAAACAAACAAACTCTTCAGCTATATAATTTTATAGATTTGAACAGTACATTTAACCTTTATTTCAATAAATGTTCTGCTTTCAAAAACCATACCTACCTCCTGTATCCAGCCAGTTTTAAAAAATACTCTTGCAAGAAATTAGCCCAGGATCTTTACGTCTTCGATGTCTTAAAGCAGTAATAATTCCAGTTTAGAAAAATAACAGAGCTATATACGTCGTATAGCGCCATCACTTTCCCACACTCGAAATAATATTGCGTTAAGACGGCATGGTAACCCCAGATCAGAATATCGCATTCAACCTCGCTCCAGCTTATTAATTCCTAAAGAACGAATTGGTCTTGCATCTCTTTCAACATCAAAGGTAGGAGTGAGATGGAATGTTCTGCTAACTATAACAGATGAAACATTCATTACTCTTGGTTTGTAGAGAAAATAGTTTACGGAACGAAGTTTCATTTGCAGTGGGAACAAAGTGATAAACTTATTGAGAGAAAAGTTGAATGTATAGATAGAAGAGAATAGCTTTTTATATTAGTACTAGCGGTCCGCCCCGGCTTCGTCCGTGGTACCTACATGTTTAAACTATCCTATCTCTCAAGTTGGATCGAACTGCACATGGTGTGCGAATTTTATATATAAGATTAAGATAGTTTTGGAAACACTAGAATAGGCGCTATGTTGTGAATACCTATTTACTTTGGTAATGGCGAATTTGACGGAGAACTAATATATGTAGTTTTTAACTAGTCGTTAAAATTAACTGAGTAGGTACCTGTATAGGTACCAACAGGCAAGAGCAAATATTTCTACAGCTTATCTGTTATTCTGGTATTTGAGCTATATCATTGCCCATTAATCTATTCAATAGATTTCGCTTTAAAAATATACATATATTCATACATTCTTACGCGGATATTACCGATCCCTCTCATCACAAAAGTCCGGCGTATGACTGTATTGTTCTTTATCTTATCTAACAAATTCTCTCGATTGATTTTTTTATCAAGGTAACAAAAGTGCTGACACGGTCTGAACCTAGTAAAAGAAATAGCAAACGATTTGTACAAGGAAACCTTTATAGCCTCATTAAATAAATGGGCTTAACCATCTTCAACACACGCTCCATTTATGCCTAACAATTACAGTCCTAATTAGGTGTTTATTTTTCAACCAACAAAAAAAAGAGGATCCTCGGATGTATTTTTTCAGTTTATTATATCAAAACTTTCGAATGTATCAGCCGATTTTGATCATTCTTTTTCTATTTGAAAGATACCGTTTCTATTCCGGTTGTTTTGTGAAGCTCCGTGTCCTCTAATGGGGAATGGGGGCAGATGCATTATGCATACATCTGTTTCACTGATCAATTTTTTTGAGGACAAGTAGGTGATCAGCCTTCTGGGTCCTGTAGGACAGGGACATTGCCTTCCGGTTGGTCCGATTAAAATTGTCCAGTTCTAACCATTTGAATAGGGGTTAAGCTTTTGTTAAAAAATGTTCTATCGTAACAAAAATCGACAATAACACGAAATTAAATACCCATATCGCTCTACATTTCTAAAACGTTGAAAATGTATGAGATTTCAACAGCTGAGGTTCGAATCGACCCTCGTTAGCGAGTGTCATGCACAAACCCTCGAATAGTTAATTTATCATGTATTGTTTGCTGCCAATATAATGCAGAACCATTAGTGTAAATATCAATTTTTAATTTTGGCTTGGAACGTGATTTAGAAGTATTCAGACAGTTTTTTTAATGACATGTACTTATAGAGACTTTACAAGGTCACACAAATGGCAAAATTGTGGCATAATATGGGGGAGTTTGGGTACTCAAACTTAGTATAATAATAATATTTTATGTAAGATTATTAATTTATATTATGAGGACTAAACAAAAAAAGAAAACATAATTATATACGAGGGTTTCATAGGTTATGTATTCCGGCATAGTTTGGTCTTTGTAGAGAAGATAAGACATTTTTTCTAAATTTTTTTCTGTTACCTAACACTAAAAGCAAAGGAAATCTAAAACAGGTATAAATTATGGAAGCAATATTAATAACAAAAATAAAAGCTTGAAGATTATACACAACAAATAACATAACAACAATACTCTTATTATTCTATATAATATTCCGTTGTATTCCATGAGAAAATATTGTAATTATCATCTCACTATGATAGGTATGTATTGAAATTTAAAAAATAAACCAAATGTTATAATATTACATAGTGTAAATTGCAACACAAACTTATTTACTGAGGCAATGGGGTGTGAACACACCCCCAACCACTTAAGGACCCTGACTCAGCTGTTTACAAAGTACCCCAGTGTAATTTTTTACGGAATAAGTAAGTAAACTTAATTGAGTGAATATATTTTTGAACTAGTGGTAGCACGCGAATTCATCTACATGTGGCGATTATTATCGGGAAATAGTAATCAAGTTTTTTTTGAAAAAAAGCGGCACAACTTGCATGTACCTATTCTGCATGACAAAGCCCATCAAATTCGATCTAGACGTTAGACGGTTAGTACATAAAAATTAAAAACATTATTAAAAAAATAATTATTTAGCTACAAACATTCATAATGTAGATAATAAAAAATATATTTTTTAACCTCAATACTTATATTTTGTAATCTTATAAAACAGATGCTTCAACTAATAAAAAAAAACAACATTCATCATCCAAAATCACAACCAAAAATACTCTAAATTCAACACCAAAGCAAAATTTAATCTCAAGCCCTTTCAAATAATTCAAAACGGGATCAAAGTAAACAATATTGCTATCAAGGTCACAGCTATCAGACATCATACCCGATCTTGGGTTTAAACCTAACAATGATCGTGTTTATTTAGTGTTTATTCAGCCATTTTAGAAAGGGTTTTATCTAAACTAATATTATGGAGAGGAAAGATTTTGGTTGCTGACTCAAAACTCAACCGATATCCCCGTTCCCGTGGGATTTCCGGGATTGCGTCATTTTCCCGGGATAAAAAGTAGCCTATGTCCTCGGGTATCAAAATATCTCCATACCAAATTCCATGAAAATTGGTTCAGTAGTTTAGGCGTGATTGAGTAACAGACAGACGGACAGACAGAGTTACTTTCGCAATTATAATATTAGTATGGATTTTTAGCATTCCGGGTCCAACCCAGGTGAAGTAGTGACAAGCGGGTTGGCATAATAGTATTATCTGTTCCCAAATACTAGTCCTTTACTTATTTTAGCTCATTCACGTATCGTTACAGTACATCATTGTTTTTATAATATACTAGCGGTCCGTCCCGGCTTCGCCCGTGGTACATATTTACGTTTTCTCTA
>CAJQZN010026818.1:0-13048 GCA_907164685.1 Colias eurytheme
AAATAGTCTATAATTCTTCCATTTACTGTATCACAAAATTCTTCATAGATTTTTAGATATTCGTACTACACCAATTACATCACCCTGTATTTATAAACAATTGCAAAATATGACACATACATAGGCCGGGAGATACTGACACAAAATTTCGGGTCATTTGTAACAGAATGGCGGTTCTACAGAGGTCTTATTACGCAATGACTAAAAGAAAAATGATGGTCACAACTCAGAACGCTGGTACCAGCGGACTAGTCGCGTGGGTGGCGAGAAAAAAAAAATTCAAAAATTTGCACATTTTCCGCGGTATGGCGACCATTTGGAATCGTCCGAAAAGTATGGCATGGCGATTTTAGTAAATGGCTGCACGACGATGGTTACCTGTGCAAAAGTGAGCCCGGTACAAATGGTTGAATTGTTTTTTTTAAATCAACGCATTCACGTCGGTATGGCGGACTGTAAGTCACATCGTAACTGTATGGCATGACACTACCGCCTACATCTTTTTTAAGGGCTATCGGTAAATTCTAAAATTTTTGTGTTACAAATCGTTGGACTTTCGCTATTTATCCGACGAGTGTGACTAAAGCCCACGCGACTAGTCCGCCGGTACCAGCGTTCTGACCATCATTTTTATTTTTGTCATTGCGTACTAAGACCCCTCTAGACCGCCATCCTGTTACAAATAACCCGAAATTTTGTGTCAGTATCTCCCGGCCTAACATGTGCAATGTGTAAATGTGTTGACGTTCCAGCTCTTCTTAATATACCTATACGCTCTTAAGGATAAAAAAATGTGTGCGTGTACTAGTGTACACGTAAGAAATGGAACTTCTTTATGACCTTATTTTTTCAAAAAATAATTTACTATATATGCAACTTTACATAAATACGTCGAATCACGTGTGGTAGGGATAAGAAAAACATGGCGTGTAACAGAAAAATGTCACGCGTAACGAAAAAATGTTACACTAAATTTTTTTTCAACCCCGATAAAGAAGTTTCACTTCAAAAACACGATTTATAGAACATTCATTATAATATTAATATTAATTCAGTGCAATTTTCACGAAAATCGCTTTGTGAATTTATTTATTAACTGTAAAATATATATGTATAGTTGTTTAACATAATATAATATTTCTTTCCAGAAATACTGACGCACCCGGATAAAATGGCGAGACAACTGTCCGCAAAGTACAGGTCGTGTGTGGTTTGCCTTCGTCGTTTCAACAGACGGAATGATTGTATGCGACACAATATAGAACATTTGTTACTCGATGCGTTCAAAAATAAGGTTAAATACGCTAAACTCAAGTGTCAGATTTGCGGGGAGGAATTTGAGAAACCTGAAGGGTGAGTGACTATTTTATGGTTATTTTATTTATTTTATGACTATTTATTTTAGACTATTTTATTTTAGGTCTATTTTATAGTCTTGTGTAAAACCGTGTCGACTGACCGGTTGGCTTGGTTGGTAGTGACCCTGCCTTCCAAGCCAGACGTGGGTTCAATTCCCAACCGGGGCAAATATTTGTGTGATGAACATTCTTTGTGTCTGGATGTTAATTATCTATACAAGTATTTATTTAAAATTATATATGTATGTTTATCACTTTATCAGCCATATGATTTCCATAACACAAGCAAAATCTTAGTGTGGGATCAGATTGTGCCGTGTGGGAAAATTATTGTCCTGCTATATTTATACTAGCTGTTCCCCGCGGTTTCACCCGCATTGCTCCGCTCCTGTTGGTCTTAGCGTGATGATATATAGCCTATAGCCTTCCTCGATAAATGGACAATCTAACAGGGATATAATTTTTCAAATCGGACCTGAGATTAGCGCGTTCAAACAAACAAACATACTATACTGGTGCGATTTGAAAAATTCTTTGTGTGTACATGTATTAAAAATCCATTTTTTTTCCAGTTTCCGAAGTCACTTACGCTATCACGCGTCGTTGCCTGTGTATAAATGTGAATTATGCAATAAGACATTTAGTGATTCTAGTAATTTCTCGAAACATAAGAAAGTCCATAATCTCCGGATAGTTATATGTGATATTTGTGGAAAGAAGTTTAATAATAAGATCTGCTTGATCAAGCATTTGGAGGTATGTTGTTTTTTTTACATGATACAGTGCAACCTTAATGTAACGTACCTCAATATAACGATTTCCTCGATTTAACGAATTTTTCGTAATCCCCTTGAATTGTCCTTATGATTCAATATAAAATATCCCTTTACATTACGAACATTTTTTGCGAACAGCCTCTTTATAACGAATTTTTAACTATCAAGAAAAGTATAAATACCTCTAATTAACGAATTTCGTCAACCCAAAACCTTTATATAAAGTTCCAACCAATGTAATGATTCTTAATCTCATAGTATGTGATTCATGTCGCGACAGGTTTCGACATGTAAACGTTTCGTAAAACGATCATTTTTGTTTAATTTAAATTGGAAAGTAATGTGAACACTGCTGCTCGTCACTTTTGTTAAAGATTCAAGTTGAAATGGATCAGAAACGTAAAAGACCTCTTTATAACGAATTTTAGACCAACCTAACCTCAACATAACGAACCTCAGTTCAACGAATTACTTGTTATAACGAATATTTATTTGTTCCCTTCAGATTTGTTATATCGAGATTGCACTGTAGTTATTTTTTTACATTGAGTTACATGTACTACGTACTAGAGAGGACATCGCTAGTACACTATTCGTAACACGAGTTAGAGTCAATCGTCTCAAACTCATTTTTTTTTGTTACATTGATTGGTTTTAATCAATTATTCATATTTTTTTATAAGATAAACAATATTTATTTGTTACATTGATTGGTTTTAATTTATAAGTAATAAGAGGCAGAATATCTACAAAGTGTATGACTCACTAACCGCCACGCTTGTCGCACAGATTTTGTTCGTGGTGCCCGCTCTAGTAATAATACCTCAATGTTTTTTTATCATATTTTTTACATATTTTAGTCGCCCAAAATGTATGCATTTGTCTGTTAAATTGTTTTGCTGGAAGAGATTGCTTCCAGTACTAAAGAGAATGTTATTTATTTTTAATCTCTGTCATAACTAATGTAGAATAAACGTTTTTCATCCATTTGTTTATATTCTGAGTTCAGTGCATAAAAAATAAATAATTGTTCGTACATTTTTTGTTTTAACTACTTGTGTGTGTATATTCTTCAAAACTCAAAGGTTTATTAAACGCTAGCTTACCGCCCGTGGCTTCGCCCGCTTTGTCTAAAACCTAATAAATTATATACTAAAACCTTCCTCTTGAATCATTCTATCTATTAAAAAAACCGCATCAAAATCCGTTGCGTAGTTGTAAAGATTTAAGCATACATAGGGACAGAGAAAGCGACTTTGTTTTATACTATGTAGTGAAGATATCTACTAGAAGCACTTTTTAATCGTCGAAAAATATTTATCGGTTCCGAAATAAGTTTCTTGTTTAATTTGATATTTATTTTTAAAGTATTCGAGAAAGTAAATAAATGAGTACTGTTATTAAGAATTGAAAAAAATCGAACACGGGATGGAATGGATTTATATGAAAGACGCGGGTTCGAATCCCGCGTCGTGATCGAATTTTTCTATTCTTTAAAAATAATTCTCAAGTTTCTTGTTTATTATTGAAGATATTTTAGTTTCGTGATATGAATATTCATTCATTCATTCTCAGGGCCACTCAAACGCGGAGCCGGTTACTTGCAACAAATGCGACAAGCAATTCTTCAGTGAATCCGCTCTACGGAAACACAACCGTCAGATGCACGACAAAGTGTCGCCGAAGTTCAAGTGTCAGCAGTGTCAGCTGCGGTTCCTGTCACTTAGGGAGAAGTGGGATCATTTGTGGCAAGTGAGTTGATAAAAACAACAAAAAAAAAAAAAAAAATACTTTTTTATACTTTTTTTTAAAATGAAAAAAAAAATACTTTTTTTAACTTGTAAGACAGTAGTAGGTTAGGTTACGTCTATTTGACCATTTGCAATATCTAAAAAAAATTTTATTTTTCCTGGCAAGTAGATACAAATAATATTGTTAGAAATAACACGCGAGGCCGGGTTAAATATTAGTTTGAATGTAATAAGAATGTACTGCGATTCTACACAGCTACCTAATTGATGTAGGTAGTTGATAACAAATCGCAGCAAGTCAACGACTATTAACAAAGTGAGGGTAGTTGGGTCGAACGTTGTATAAACAACGTCCGAACGTACGAATACGTACGGTTCGTACGAATGCGCCACGAATCAAAGGAACGCGGCATTTTATAGTATTCGACAGCTAGCATGTTTTGACAGGAAATAGTGACAACTATTCATCCACGAAAATATTATGGGTGTCTTCCGTTATACACTGCAACCACTGCACAGTGCTATCACTGTAGAAAAATTCGTTCCGTTATGGACTGCCAGTATACTACCGCAGTACCTTAGGGAAATTTATGACGTCATTAATCGCCGCCATATTCTACTGTGAGCACTGGCGTTTTCGAGGTAAGGTACTCGCAGTACTTTGATGACGTGATCAGTCCACAGAGCAAGTAATATGATCAGTCACAACCACTCGAGTGCCTAACGTCTTATACAAAGCTACAGTATAATCAGAAAATTTTAAAGTTCTGTAATTAGTTTGGATTAATAAATAAAACAATGGAAGAATTGCAAAAATTAACTTTATTAGACTGTGTTGAAAATGTTCAATACGAGCTGAAAGTTCTTTTTTATTCTTTTTTATGAAAAAGTACTTACTTTTATTATATTATAAATTCAATTTACAATTAATATTAATTAAAATATTTTTAATTGGACAGAACTCCAAAACAGTTTATTTTTATGTTCTAGGAAACTTTAATACACTGATTTGAATGCTGCGTCAAAAAATGCGGCTGACAGTATACTGGATTGCGTTCCGTTTTAAATCGTAACCAGTATAACTAAAAAAAAAAATCGTTTAATTCGAAACAATACATAAATACAAAAACAAATTAGACACGACGATCGCCTCAACTAGGAACATACCTGTGCTAGAGACGATCGACGCCTTCCTCTCCAGACTTAGCCAGTATTGTTTAGTTAACTTATATACTATAGTCTGTCCACTATAAGAATTGCTTTTTGACAGCTCGACGGGTGATACCAGAAGTGATGTTCAAAAGATTATCGATTGTGATAACATTTCAATTATAAATTCAAAATATTATCATAAATCGAATCAGGTACGTAAATAATAATTACAACGTAAACGTACTAATAAGATATGTAATAATAAGACCATATATCTATGCATTGTATGTTAAAACTAAACTAAACTAATATTTTATTATTTATTGGTTTCTATTTTACAATTTTGTTGTCTTTACGTTTAAATTATATAACTTAATAAAAGAGTTTTTCTGTATCGGATGTATTTTACAGAGTATTTCTATCGATTATTTTAATCTATCGACCCATCATTGAATAATTCTGTGTAGGCATCACTAAGTGGGCGGGACCTGTCCATGAAGTTCGGTAATTATTTGTATGACATTTTAACATAGACAATACAATCCTACATGGGCGTGAAGCTGTCAAAAAGAAAATAATATAATGGACAGAGTATAGTAGACTTTACATATTTTATAAAGTACAGAATAATAAGAAACAAATTGATTTTTTAAATAAGGTTAATAATAACATTTCGGGCATGCAGTTTGTGTGGGTGTGTGTGTGTGTGCGTGTGTGTGTGTGTGTGTGTGTAAGTGTGTGTGTGTGTAAGTGTTGGTGTTTGTGAGTGTGCGTGTGTGTTGTGTATGTTCGGTTATTTGAGAGATTGTGTGAATATGCGGATTCTTTATATATATATTATGCGTGATTGGGATTAAACTTTCATAAAATCTTCAGTTTCGCTGTAAGACAAGGTGAGTAACAAATTGGTAATTTTACCGGCTATAAAGGAACGGCTTCACAGTATACTGAATTGACGTCACACCTTACAGTGGTCGCAGTGTATAACGGAATACACCCTATATCAAAAGTTACGTCTAACAAAATAATAATACGCAAATGACACTAAAGCGCGTGACACACGGTGAAGATACTATAATACATATGTATTTTATCTTAAGATGCTGTTATATTTTATATTACAGTATCTTAAGGTATCCGGTATCAGCGTTCTGACCATCATTTTTCTTTTTGTCATTGCGTACTAAGACCCCTGTAGAACCGCCATCCTGTTACAAATGACGCAAAATTTTGTGGGTCATTTGTAACAGGATGGTGGTTCTACAGGGGTGTGTGACGCGCTTAAAAAATGCGAAAAAATAGCTTTTAGATGTCTAGGTGAGGTTTTAGAATGGTGAAAAGATGGCGAGTGTATTAGGGATAGAATAGATGAAAATGTTGTTTTTTATATTTTTAATGCTAAGAAGAGAGATATTTTGTGTGTATGTATATTGAAATGAATGTCATAAAAATATTATATTAACTAACTAGCTTTCCGACCGCGGCTTCGCCTGCTTTGTCTAAAACATAATAAATTATATACTAAAACCTTCCTTTTGAATCACTCTATCTATTAAAAAAACCGCATCAAAATCCGTTGCGTAGTTTTAAAGATTTTGCATACATAGGGACAGAGAAAGCGACTTTGTTTTATACTATGTAGTGATTACAAACATCATATTTTTTAAAAGCCCTATTGCATCATTTTTTGCAAGTTATATAACTTCACCCTTTTTAAATATATTTTGTTACACAGGTACACAAAGAAAGATCAACTAAAGCGGATTGTTCAATATGCGGGGCGGAGTTCAGAAGGGCCCGTGACGTCAAAAACCACGTGGACAAAGTTCACCGCAAGAAAAGTGACGGAAAACAGGAAAATGCCCTAAAAATTGAGTTCAACGTTTGTGATATGGAAGTTGTTGAGTGAAAATCGTTATAAATATATCTCTATATATTTTACTAGCTGTGCTCCGCGGTTTCACCCGCGTGGCTCCGCTGCGGTTGTAGCGTGATGTTATATAGCATATAGCCTTCCTCGATAAATGGGCTAACTAACAGTGAAATAATTTTTCAAATCGGACCAGTAATACCCGAGATAAGCGCGTTCAAACAAACAAACTCTTCAGCTTTATAATATTAGTATAGATAAAAAAGAGCGTACGTGCCGAGCATACGTGTAAGAAGTGAAACTTCTTTGGCAAGATTCGCAAAAACCAAAATCTTCGTCAATGACGTGACGGTATTGCCATGACGCGACCTAGAAATTTTACTCTCAACGCGTCAAAGAAGATTCACTTCAATATGAAAATTGGGAAATAATTGTGAAAAGAGAAATTGCGACGTTTAAAATAAAAAAAATGTGTGCGTGTACTAGTGTACACACGTAAGAAGTGAAACTTCTTTATGACCTTATTTTTCAAAAAATAATTTACTATATGCAACTTTACAGAAATACGTCGAATCACGCGTGGTAGGGATAAGAAAAAGATGGCGCGTAACGAAAAAATGTTACACTAAATTTTTTTCCAACCCCGATAAAGAAGTTTCACTTCAAAAATTTTCTATTTGACCAGCATTAATGTATAATTAAAATTTGTTCCAAATCTACAGTATATAACGGTGCATTTTCATCAAACTAACATAGAGCTAGAGCATTCTTTCGTGATCTTTAACGGTCTTACTAAATAAATAAATAAATAAATAAATCGTTTATTTGCAAGTAAACATGGTATACACAGGTGTTAAGAATAAGATACATTATTTCAGCATGTTTAGCCGTTATTCAACGACATGCAAATACATTTTACATTAGATATACATTTTATATTATGTCTTCTTAATTTTATTTTATTAAAATCAATTCATTTGTTATTCATTCACATTATTATAATTAATATTTCACAATTCATTCATATTCATTACAAAAATTACATACATTATTACAAAATCAATATTAAGACGCAAGTAGACAACAGTACTAATAAAATGTTACCCATTCGCTATGCAATGGATTAGTTATTGCAATAACCTGTCTTGTTTTTACGATTGACATTTCATGTGAGCAAGAGCAGGACACAGCTATGGTAGAAATTTATCCATTGTTTGACTTTTTATTAGTAAGGCCGTTAGTGTAAACGAAAACTCGTATTCAGTGTTGTTCAGTACTAGAACATTGCATAGAATCTTTTAGAACGCACTAAGAACAACGAAAGAATAGTCTACGCTGCTTACACTAAAATAATTTGATATAGTGGGGTTAGAATGAGCATTCGTTTGAAGAAAATGCACCGTAACGCCAATATTAATAAGAAACAAGTAATATGACCGCCTCCTCGGTACAGCTGTTGACGCATGAGCGTAACACCGAGGGGTCCTGGGTTCGATTCCCGGTGGAGACGAAAAAAAAATGTTGATCTGGTAGGACACAGAAGGCTGATCACCTACTTGTCTCTAAAGAAAATCAATCAGTGAAACAGATGTATAAATGCCTGCCCCTTACCCCACATGGGACTTCACTTTTAATATGAAAAATATATTATTTGTTGAACGAATCTGCTCAAAAAATTGTCGCAAAACTAGAGTTGTAAAAAAATTCGTTCATAGGTGTAATGGTTCTTGGGAGCGTTCGTCGGACGAATTTATTTAAAAAAAAATGCCCAATTATCGAAATTTGATCTGGCAATACATTCGCTAAACCTAATATTGCATTGCATTGTAAATTATATGAATTATATTATTTTGATGCAATTAAAAAAAAAAAGAGTTTTTGTCCAGAATAGTCGATTTTTTTATGTTAAGAGGAGGCTCCCTAACTTAATGTCTGGCACTGAGAGACAGGTTACGGTAGTAGACGCTAACACAGCCGTTATAAAGTTGAATATCGCGTGCGCTCTTTGATCGCGTTCGAGCTCGAAAAGTAAGTCTCAATTCTTATTACGTTTATAACTAAAGTAATAATTGATCTAGAGAAAAAATATCTTGGGATTCGATAGTAAACTCTATTTTCTTACTGTTAATATTTATTTTAGTCATAAAGTCCAAGTAAATCTTTAAAAAAATGTAATAATCCTTAAAAAAGGCATAATTTTTGAATAAAAAATTAATCGAGCGAAAATGTTACAATTACGTAACTGTCTTGTACATCGAAAGAAAAAGACCCAGAAATCATGTACTAAAGTTCAATTTTGATTGTATGTGTGCCTGTTTCAGAATATTAATGCAAATTCACATAAAATTTAGGGAGCCTCCCCTTAATAAATGTATTATTATTTTGAAAGTGTTGGCAACATTGCATGTTAGTTAACTTTTTTTTATGAACTAAATTAATTAAATATATACATAATAAAAAAGCGTGTTTGTCGAGCACACGTGTCAGAAGCGAAACTTCTTTGGCAAGATAAAAAAATACAGAAATCGTCGCCTTACTACATGACGTGACGGTATTGCCATGACGCGACCTTGAAATTGTTCAACGCGCCTAAAGTTTCACTTCAAAAGATCCGTCTTTTCTGATTGAATTTTGTTTTTACATACATGTATAATGAATTTAATTTTGACATTGTTGGCAATACATTGCATGTTACCAAGCATGGTACTTATAAAGTTGAAGGTGTTGCTAGTTTTTAAATATTTTTAAAACATGAACTTTATAATGTGTGAATAATAATGTATATGTTTGGTTTTTTCATAAACTTGATTGTTGACATTTTAAAGAAAATGTCTAAAAGAACTTTTAATTTGTAAAGGACTTATTGAAAATGTGTATCTATGTATAAAAAATAATGCTAAACACAATGTATTTGGTTTGTATTTAATGAATTTTTAAAAGTTCTTAATAATTTGTCATAATATTGATTTTTTTCAACGCCATGATATATTTTTTTTATTGAGTCTGGTAAAAGAAAATATTTGGAATAATAACTGGTTTTTTGCTGTTTTATTATAATTATAAGTATACATAATAATTATTGATAATGTATGTTAAGTTTAATTTGTAATTTATTCATAAGAAAATTTAAAATGTATTTTATTCATTTACTTGAAATAAAAATATTTCTCTTGCAAAATTTTTTCGCTTTTACTAGCTTCATGTAAATTTAGTTTAAAAGACTATTATGTTCTGTATTCTACATTGAATTTAAATACTCTATTACGAAACATCTATTGTATGTATTTTGTAATAAAGTTTATTCATTATTTTTTTATTTCTTGTAAAATTTTCATATGATGTAGTCAGATGTAGCCGATATTCTAATAAAAATGGCCATGAAAATCGCTTCAACCGTTCTAAACTGACGTAAGTTATGTTTCCTACAAAACTGTATTAGATTTTATTATAATAAAATCGCTTTTCTACTGCTATATTATTATGAAAAAGTTTTATCATTACGATTTACGCTCTATTTCTAAGTTTCAGAAAGATTTGTTAATTACTGTGCATGTTAAAAAATAAACTGAAAAAATTCCAAGTCTAAGAAGAGCACTCTGAGTGGAAATTAATTGTTCTGTATATTTATTTTAAATATGACATCTTATTTTTACTCCTGTGCACTTCGAAAATAAATTGTTTTTTAATTATATATGATTTTTATTTTTCCCAATGCTGGTAGAGGTTGCTCTTAGATATATATTTTAAGCGTTCCTCAAAAGGAAATAACGGAACCCTTATATGATCACTTTGTTGTCCGTCTGTCTGCCTTTATGTTTGTCAACACCCATTTTCAGGAACGCGTGGAGGTATCAAGCTGAAATTTATATCGAATACTTCTCTCCACAGTCCCTTGATGCTGTGAAAAAATCAAACGTATAGGCCAACGCAATAAAAAGATACAGCCGTACTAGTTAAGTTAAACTTTGTGCATATACTATGGGACTGACATAGTCATCGCTGACTCAAAGTCCCTAAATTAAATAAGAATAAAAAAAAAAGATACAGCCGTAAATCCTGAAATTGTTTGCAAATTTCGACATTTGTAAGGAAATCACAGCTACAGAGTAGTTTTCGTGTATACAGAGTCATGAAATTTGGTACAATGTAACGTCTTGACGTCTTATAACACAGATATAGGAATAATTGCGAAAATCATGAATTTTTAATTAAAAATATTTTTAAAAATTTTAAACTTTCAACCTTTTTACTCACTAAATTGATATTCACATCAAAAACTCAGGTCTATAATACCTATAAGCTTAATCAAATCAAACTTCTATACCAACTGCAACACAATTAGAAGAAATATCAATTATTAAAACCGCATATTCTAAAACTCACAACTACTTGCAAAGAAATCAAAACCTACAAGGTACTTCCAATGAACACAGTCTTGAAATTTGGTCAAAAGCAATGTCTTATAGCACAGAAAAAGGAAAAATTGCTAAAACATAAATTTTATCAACAAAAGTTAAATTGCTAAAAACATAAATTGTTACAACATAATAAAAAATAGGTTTGTTCGAAGCCGTCGGTGCGCGAGTCCTACACGCACTTTGCTGGTTTATTTTTATTCTTATGAGTTCAGTATCAGAGACAAATACTTTGAGTTTTATTCGTAGACAGAGAAACTAATTTATTGTACACTAGCTTTCCCCCTGTGGTCAGAAAATTCCCATAGGATTGAGATTGTAAAAGTAGCCTGTCACTCTGTCCTATCTATCCCAAGATACAAAAATAATTTCAGCATCATCATCATCATTTTAAACAGTAGGTAGGTATATGATATGAAGTCATAAACACTTCCAAAAGATTACATAGGTAGGTAAATATTTTCTTATGTTGATATTTAGGCATATGAGTAATAATATTATATATGCTTTACAACTATATAGTCGTATTTTTTATTAAGTAAGTATACATATTTCAACGCAAAGCAAATTCTACGATTGACTAACAAAATCTTGATATAGTTTTTGTGGATTGAATGAGTGGAGAGTGTGAGTGTGGTTGGCGATTTGCATAGAATTTCATTCTTTCAATCATGTTATTTTTATATTTGGAGATATGTTAGGAGACACAGAGCAAGTAATATTGTTAGGAGGCTAACATAAGCTAGTTTTTAGCGCTGTAGGCCTGTAGACATGTACATTCTTACGGGAATATTTGAATCAGAAAATTTATAAATTCCGATAGATAGATAGCGCTATATTGAAAATGTGACTGCAAGTAAGGATATAACTGAGTGCCAAGTTAAGTAGTCTACAATGGGAATTGAACCCATGACTTCGGCTTAGTTTTAATGTCAATAATTTAACTTGTGTTTTTATATAAGTACTCAAAAGCGTTTCTTAATTAATTTTAGTTGCGAGTAAGAAATGTTTCAGTTTTGTATGTACTTGGCCCATTATGGCAATTGGCAATGCATTTCAGATGTTTTTCTGATTGATATTTTCTTAGGAATTAATTTTACTACTGTATAAACTATAAGGTTTTTAGTGCCTGACTAAGTAGTCTGTACCGGGAATCGAACCCATCATCAATTTCAATAATAATTTTTTTTTTATAATTAAAATTGTTTACTTGTGTTTTTAAATATGTACACAAAAGCTTCTTATTAAAGTCACAGAATAATAACTAGTAGCTAGTTAAGTGTAGTTGCGAGTGAAAAATTTCAGTTTTGTATGTTCTTGAATCTTGGCCAATTTTGGCAATGCATTTCAGATGTATTACTGATTGATTTCTTAGTAATTAATGTTACTACTGTATAAACTATAAGGATATAGTTTTTAATGCCTGGCTAGTCTTTATCGGGAATCGAACCCATGACTGGCCTATTGTATACTTTAACCAACTGTAACTATGTAGTATAATATATTAATATTTTAACTTTGACTCCATCATATCATGTTAATCAGTTCTTTACCACTATATTATCGAGGAAAGGATAGGATAAAAATAAAAGCCACACATTTTATTATTAATTTATTTATCAATATAATAATATGTATATTATGTATAACTTACAGCCTTCTACTACGCCAGCCTCGGCTTATTTCAGACAAAGAGGAACAAATATTTCGGAAAAATACACCTCAT
>CAJQZN010026823.1:0-11379 GCA_907164685.1 Colias eurytheme
AATTTAAACTATAAAAACAAACGATAATAAGTTTTTACTTTTTAGTATTACTTTTTTTAGGGAGTATAATTTTTGTAAGAAAGCATAAACATTTATTAATTGTTTTATTGAGATTAGAATTTATTGTTTTAAGAATTTATTTAATAATAGTTATTTATTTTACACATGGACTAGTCGAAGATTTTAACTGGTTGAACGACTAGTTGCTGAACTACATTTAACGATCTAGTCTCGTTGATGAAAAATACGTCGACGACCCATCCCTAGTGAAGAGCGTCGCGATTAATCGCGCGAGTAGAGCAGTGTGTGGCCGGACGGCAATATCGAGGCGAGCGGCAGCGCGATGAGCAAGACGAGGAGCAGCACGAGTAGCAGGACGAGTAGCATAGTGTGGCTGGGACATTAGAGAAAGTGTAAGAAATGTTACAGTATGCTATATATTCGTGATCTACTCAATAAGCTCTTTCATTTGATACACCACACGGCATGTTTTGGAAATTTTTATTTTTTTCTTTGTATGCCATATTTAATTACCGGGGTGGGGGGAGGGGGACCACAAAACTGGTTGGCAACATCTATCTATAGGATGTTTGGGATCTATACAATATATATCAGAAGTCAGATTTAGGTCCGCTATTTTTGCAAACGAAACTCCACTGAGAGTCCGGTCTATAAAGAAGCAACACTGTGAATACTTATTTTAATTGTTATTTATTTTAAAATAAATATTTTTTTTTTCAAATAAATATAAGTAAGTAATTAATATAATGTTAGTGATGGCTTAAATAATAGTTTATTTGTTTTGTAAATCCGTAGAATTACATTACTATAATTACTCACATCAATACAAGGAATAGCAGACTTCTTTAGATAACGCCTTCCCTCTTTTGTGATATATTTATCCTCTTCGCGAAAATGCAATGAACATATGTGAGAATAATGGGATGGTAACCAGTTCTTTTCACTGCGGTTGATTTGTACAAATTTCACCCATTTTCCCCTTTCTTCACGGTCCGGACGTGGAAATCTTGAATAAAAATATATTACCAATAAAATTATCTTTGAATTGATACATGACTAATAATTATATTATCTACCTATAAAGTCAGTAGCTTATACTGTCTATCAATTACTTAACTAACCTAACTACTTGTCTGTAAAGTCGGTTTACTGACGATAGTTGAACGTGACAACGTTTTAAGAAAATACTGATGGAATGATAGCATTTTTCAAAAGAAAATTTTAATTTCATCTGTTTAATAGATTTGTATGTATATAGAGAAGGAGGTAATTGGAAATCCCACCTTTGCCCTGAAAGAGATGAGGATGTAGTTGTCGCTTCTAGAGAACCACTGGCAATAAGCAAGTTAGCAGCTTGGCGTAATCTGTTGGTTCGATCTCTTTCATTACGTGCTTCTCTTGCAGCTGCTGCCTGTTCAGGAGTTTTGGATGCAGCAATCCGCTGTCTGTACTCACGTTGTATTTGTGCCCTTGTTTTTCGAGCAGCAGTTGTTCGTTCTGTCGTTTCAAGAGAATTACTGGCAATAGCCACTTGGCTACAGCTACTAACTTTAGTAGCTTGGCGTAATCTGTTTTTGCGTTGTCTTTCGTTTTTCAATTTTCTCGCAGCAGCCGCCTGAGCAGGAGTTCTGGATGCTTTGATACGCTGCCTGTACTCACGTTGTTTTTGGGCTTTCGATTTTGAAGCAGTGATTATTGGCTGCGCGAATGGCGTTGCTAAAGTAGATGCTACAGCATCTTGAACCTCCGTGGGTTCACTCATCGAAGGTAGTGGCTTATTCATGACATCCTCTGGTTCGTCAGGCTTTTTTTATGGTGGGATTGTAAGCGGTTCTGCAAAATAAATCGTCGTTCGAAACAATTTAAATTTTTTTTCATAAAATTCTTCAATCAGAAAATCATTTTTAATTTAAAAAATAAAAATAGTTACAACAAAATACTTGAATAAAATTTATTGTTTAAATTTAAATTTTGATTTTATTATTTTCATAATATAATTAAATTTTTTCAATTATTTACTTCATTATTTTTGCAAAGGAGGACGCGTCAAATTGGGCCTGAAACTTGGGTTAAGACCAATTCACACGAAATATTGTTTTTGTGATAGATACACACATATAGACACACACATACCTAACGAAAAAAATAAAATAAAAAAATTGGTTTTACTGTACTGTAAAGTCGTTTTACTGACGATAGTTGAACGTGACAACGTCCGATTGTGCTTCTTTGTCGCTCGTTCTGCGCTCTCGCTCGCACTTCAAGCCATGGAACGCCTCAGAGCGAGGGAACGCCGCATGAGTCATGTTTTGTCAGCCGGCTCTATCGAATTTATTATAAGACGTTGTCACGTCAAAAATAAATCAACCGGGTTCTTATACAGTCAAGGCAAAAACTTTTATTTATTTGGCTATTATTTTGCGCACAATAACGGTGTTTTTAATTCTAGTGACATAATTTATATAAACCTAAATGTCACTGGAGTGACTGAGTTTAACCACAAAGAACGTCTAACTACGTTGAATTATAATAAACACGGTATAGGTACCTGTTACAAAACATAATATGTATTAGTGTACCTATTTCGGTTATTAGAAGGCTTAAGATTAGTACGTCTTTGTAAGTGAAAGTAAATTGGAGTAACATAAAGATATTGTCATTGTCTTATAAGTTATTAATTGCAAAAAATATTATACACAAAGAAATAAAACTTGATGTGACTGTACAAAAACCCGATTGATTTTTTTTATATATATTTTTTCCGTTATGATCTATTATAAAAACAATAGGTATCTCATGTGTGTTAGTCCAACTCAAGTGTTCAGGCCCAACTTACATAGTAAAATGCCCATTCTCCTTTAATTGTAATTTGTTATAAAAAAGTAATAATTTTAAATCATTCATTATAAGAATAAACAATGATTAAATTATTGTTTAAAAATCTTACATTTAAAATTTAAAATAATTTGGAAAATCCAAAAGTGCACGCCTCATAATTTTTTTTTAATAAATATTTATTAATTATTATTTTTGTTTATTTAATAACAATTAAACCACAACGAATCAGACCCTGAAAAATGAAAGGGTTCTATTCCTGAGCATACTCAAGCGTAAGAGAAAAAATAAGACTCGATTAGTAAAGTATTTCGGTCGCTATCGTGTTAACAAGAAAAAGGATCCGCACATACAGACACACGGACGTCCAAGACAGAACTTTTTTAAACTGTTTTTTAACTAGTTTAAATAACAAAAATGACATCAAAAATATCATGAACGTTAAAAATAGTGTTTTTTCTTAATATGTGTGTGTATGTATTATCTTACAAGTGCAATGTATGATACATAAAGACATTTTAAGTTTGAAAAATCAGATGTTTTGCGCGAAGTGACAGTAGTACCCACCTCAACGCTTCGCTTATGAGGCGTGCAATTTGGGAACATTAAAATTTTCGTAAATCTAGTTTTTAAAAAGCCCGCCTCAGTGTGTTTGATATAGGAGAAAATGTTCCCTTTGACGGATGGCTGGTCCAACCTGTCATTTCAGACACGTCGTTGACTCGTTGTGATATGTGGAACATTTAATATGTATTTATGTTTTAATTTTTTTTTAATCATAAGCGTATTATTTCGATTGAATAGTAAAGCCATCGATTTTTTACTCATCGTGAAATAGTTCTGTTAACTTATTGTTTTAATTTCGTCAATTATAGCTTAACCTACAATCGCTGCACTACAGCACTAGCGGACCGATGCTATTCATTTTAATGATGAAAGCACGAATATTCGACAATATATCACTGAATATATAATTAATATTGAAAGAACCATTACCTTTATCGCTGTAATTATCGTTGCTATAAACAATTGACACCACATTCACTTTTCACTGCACTTGATACTCGATCAAAACATGTAAATGTACTATAGTATAGCAGCTGTCCACGCAGACGCATCGCTCAGACGGATGTCGAACGCCGATTGTGCTTCATTGGCGTTACCTCGCTCTGAGGCGTTCCATAGGCTTGAAGTGCAAGCGAGAGCGCGGAACGAGCGACAAAGAAGCACAATCGGACGTTGTCACGTTCAACTATCGTCAGTAAACCGCTTTACAGACAACCAATTTTTCGTGCGTGCTTTAGGCTTTATCGAATTATAAGACGTTGTCACGTCAAAAAAAGTGTTACGTAACTAATAAGTAATAAGGTAATTGACTTTCATATTTCATGATTTAACCTTTTTTCAATTAATAACCACAATCTATTATTTTCTAAATAAAATTATTATTTATAAAAATA
The DNA here is from genome assembly GCA_907164685.1 of Colias eurytheme. Classification (NCBI taxonomy): domain Eukaryota; kingdom Metazoa; phylum Arthropoda; class Insecta; order Lepidoptera; family Pieridae; genus Colias; species Colias eurytheme. The sequence goes on from CAJQZN010026823.1 coordinate 4,317, forward strand.
TACGTCAGCTATAAATATTAGATACTATCGACACTTCTTTCATACTCAATGTCATTTCTTAAATTTTTAGCCCTTAGATTAAGGATTGGTCTCCGCGCGCGCGCTACGACTAGATACCGCCCCACCTAAAAACAATAGCTCTGTGAGTGCGGCAACTCATTTCTGTAGTGTGTGTTAGGCAATTTGTAAAGACGCTAGTGTGTGTGAAGAATTGGGCTGCCAGCTACATAAATTTTACCTCATAAATGGGAAATCTGGCATCTTGGAAAGAAGTTTGAAAAATATTTTTTTCATCCTGACCTGGCCGGGAATCGAATCCATGAACATGTGACTCAAATCCACTTGCGACGCTACTATACTATAGTCACAAAGGTTGTTTAAAAGTAAAAAAGCGGAAATAAAAAAAAAACATATTATATGAATCAGTTAAACATGGTTAAACAGAAATAAATTATTGTATTATACTTTTTTATACATGTGTTAGTAATAGTATTGAAAAAAATAGTTCAAATTATTGCTAAAATATTCCCTCAACCACGTGTATTTTTTTGGATATGCAATACGGCAACACTGAATGGCGTCGTATTTTCGTAGAAAAATTTTTCGAAGTAAAGGAGAAATTTCGAATAATACGATACTTAGTGATGGTACGTGATCCCAGTGTCTTTCTTAATTTTTGTTGTATTATTTTTAAATAGTTTTATGACACAAATAGGCATTTTACTTCAGATTTTGTTCAAAATCTTTATAAATTATCGGTTCACCCTCTCCACACAATGCTTGTGACACGACTGGCTTGGGTACGCCGAATTCGGCGTACTATAAGTTGCCGCATTTTTCAAGTACGCCGGCGGTATCTAGTCGTAGCGCGCGCGCGGAGACCAATCCATAATCTAAGTTTTAGCCTATGGCAAATAACGCAAAATGGCGCCCGCGAAAAATCTTGCTCGAACTAAATTTTAAAAATGATTATCTAGTTACTTACCGATGAAAAGTTACTCCTTTGCACTTTGTCGTATTACTTGTATTTTTAGTGCAATATCGTAACACACACGAGGGCATATTTGATGTTTATCACTTTTTTGCTTTAAAACAAACAAGACATGAACGTGCACTTCGCGCTATAAAGAGCAACTGCAGCCGGCCGGCTACAGCTGTTCAACGAATCAGTGATGCGGCGCGAGGCGGCGCGGCGCGGCGTCATCTTTCTACGTAGTAATAATAATAATATTAGCTCAAAGGTTAAGCCACGGCGCACACCGCTCGCGATGAGCGATACGCCGCGGAGCGGCAACGTCGCGCTATGTCTGTCGAGTGTCGTTTCACTCGCTCAGTATAGCTAGCGCCTCGCTTGGGGGCACGCGCGTTATCGAAAACGTCCTAAACTATTTTTACGAATATGAATAACGATAAGATGAACACTAGAGTGTATAGGGAAAAACTAATTGACGAAGTGAAGAAGTACCCGGTTCTGTACGACACGAGACACGAAAACCATCGCGATATCGATGTGCGGGACCGCTGCTGGCTGGAGATATCGGAGCGACTCAGCGCTAACAGTGAGCCTTATCTTGTAGCCTTAAGTTTCAATTTCGCCTAGCTGCTCTTGAAATTATATTCAACGTTTGACATTGATCAAGCTGAAATGTGTTCTATCCTATAAGGATAAAGGTTTATTTTCTGTGGAATATCTGAGACATACGGGACGTGGATGTTCAGGTTGTTTAATTACGAACATGAGCTTTGTTATCTCATTTTACAGTTTACTGAATAATTTTGTGTTTTTAGTTTATACTCAATGCAAATTATGTACATAATTATATAGATTCAGTGCGAATGAACTAAGATATAGACAAAAATGTTTAATTTATGAGATAGGCAAGTTCAGCTGTTGATAATAAGATAGATTAAGGTATATTATATAGATTCATAAAATGTGAATATTTCTGTCAAATTTAGAGTGTGCTTTTTGTTGATTTTGGCTTGGCTTTATTTTAATTCTATTGAATAGTAGAAGTTAAAATTACATGTAAGGCTGTAATTATGTACTTTTAATGTTATAATGCTTGAACATTATTTACTTCTTATTTTTATTCATATTACAGTATTATGCTGGATTACCTACCGCAGATTATTATTTTTTAACATACCTACTTAGTACATATATTATAATACATATACATAATGTTTATTTTAATGTACCTACTAATAATCCATACTAATATTATAAATGTAAAAGTAACTCTGTCTGTCTGTCTGTTACTCAAATCACGCCTAAACTACTGAACCAATTTTCATGAAATTTGGTATGGAGATATTTTGATACCCGAGAAGGGACATAGGCTACTTTTATCCCGGGAAAATGACGCAATCCCGGAAACCCAAGGGAACGGGAACTATGCGGGTTTTTCTTCGCGGGGACTGCGCGGGCGAAGCCGCGGGCGGAACCCTAGTAAGTAATAATTTAAAAAATATGTGTAATGAAATAGAGTTATGAGTTATGACTTATGATTATGACTTACGTCGTTGCACAATTTCCATATTTCGAGTGTAGGTACAGCTTTTTTCATTAATGTACGTCTTTTTGTTGTGCAATTGAAATCACTTTCTTTGAAATGTTTTGAACATATCCTGCTATATTTTGTAGGGAACCAATGTCTTTTTCCTGTCGCTTCTATCCATTTTTCCTTCAAGTCAGGACATTGTGGAAATCTACAAAGAACATAATACTTAATAATATAATAGGTAACAGTTTTGTTCACCTAAAAAAGTTCCTGGTAATATACCTAGTCCAGTCATTATATACATTCAAAAAACAAAGTGAATTTGCGCATCTAATTTTTTGATATATTGTAGGGGATACCTTTTAACTTGAGTTTTTCGACCAAGATTTCATATGAGCTTTCGCCGCCATCTTAAAATAAGGGGTAAAATTTGTTTATCGGAAATAACTCGGCTATCCGATGAAATACGGAAATCACTTATAAGATCTTTATTGTTCCTTTTTTTATGCTCTACAAATAAGTCTTGACCATTTTTTCCGTATCAAAAATTTGATGCGCAAATTCAATTTATTTTATTTGCCTTTTTTTCGGACGAAATGACTGGACTAATATTATTGTATTTTTAATTTATGTGCTGTATTATTTTATATGAAATGTGATTCTGGAATGGTACGGTCAGACGCATGACAAGCAGCCCGGCAAGTACATATATATATATTATAGCAATACCTAGTTGTAATTTAACAAAGTTATTTTACAAATCACAAAACTAGCTCGTGACCGCATTTCTGCGGCTCGACCACACCACCATATTGTATCAAAGAAACCGAGTGCGAAGTTATCGTTTACTATGCAGTACATTGCTTTTTGTAATCCGTACTTCACCAGATGTTGACCAAAATAAGAGGCAATGTATAGTTAAGTGATAATAACAACGGTCGACTGTGTCATGGTCATGACTCATGGCTCATGGGTATCACTTGTAAAGATTCTATAATTTTAAGAAAAACGGCATTATTAAAAAGTAAATAAGAAAATACTTACCGATGAAATGTTATTCCATTATCATTATAATTAGAAGTTGTGGAAGAACTTGAGCAATTGAAAATGCTGCAATACACCATGTCGACGCAAGCACGTCTCGAGACTTCGAGAGCAACTGAACAGCCCACAGCCGACAGCGACGAACGCAGGTGGCGTGAGAGTCACAGCGGCGACAAGGTCACGCGTGCTTACGACTGTTATTTAGATTTCTATAGCGGGAACCAACCGCAGGTCATTTTATTGCAATTTATTTAAATAAAGTGTTGTTTTAAGGTGTAATTTTGTAATATTCAAATATAGATTCTAGATGTTTAGGACTTAAGAAGCTAACAGTTAGTAGCTTGATATTCCATACTATGAATTATTATGATAGATATTTTTATTGACGCTTATAGCTTTGTGTCGTCAAAACTCCATCTATCAACGGCATCGCCTGGGTTGCCTTTTTTCGAGTGATTCAATGAGCATTGCAGATACGTGATTTTTTGAACATTTTTTTTATTCAGTATTAAAAAAATAATTGGTTTAGAAACGATAAGATACCAAATACAACCAACACTTCTCTGGCATAATATATATTATTTTAAAATATAATATGTAAAATCTATAGTAATATTATAAAGCTGAAGAGTTTGTTTGTTTGTTTGAACGCGCTAATCTCGGGAACTACTGGTCCGATTTGAAAAATTCTTTCGGTGTTAGATAGCCCATTCATCGAGGAAGGCCTATATGTCATCTTACTAAGACCAACAGGAGTGGAGTACTGCGGGTTAAACCGCGGAGTACAGCATTATTATGATTTTATTGATTACATTGACATCGATATGTTTGAGATTATAGTCGCAGACTATTACTTCTTCAGAATAAGTACTATTAACTTCCAGGTGAGGTACTCAAACGGGAATGGAAGATCCTCCGCGACTCCCTGCGGCAGTCCCTCAAGAAGACGACGAAGGGCGCCACCACGAAGGCCGGAGCGCCCTGCAAGAAGTGGCGCCTCCAGAACAGAATGGCTTTCGTCCTGCCCTATATGACTATGAGGTAATTGTTACCTACGTTTTGGTTCATAATAAACCAATATGATTTAATTTATATTTAAGCGAAATTTCGGTCGAGGGCAGAAAAGTTTGTGACTTTTGTATCTTTGGTACCGTAATAAATAGCATATTCGTTAAAAGTTACAGAAATACATATTTACTAGCTTGTACCCATGTTTTTGATCGCAGTGAAATCTGAAGGGCACAGCTATAGTTCAGCATAAATGATACTTACATATAACTATTTGTTTTTTTTTCATATTTGTTGTTGCTTGTTAATTACCGCCATTACTGCCTTAAATACATTGAATATTTTTATCGCATTTATAGCTGAACGAAGACGTGGGAATGGACCATTTTCATTCTAACCATTAAAACAATTTTACTGTGTATATTAATTTAATATTCCTCTTCAGAAACCGGCGGGTAGTAAAAGACGACATAAAAATAGACGAAGCGGAGATCCAATCAGACCAAGAACAGGAGTCGGAGCCGTGGGACCCCGGGAACGACCAGGATTCCCTCGACTTGTTCTTCGCCAGCGTCTGCCAGAGCACCAAGCGACTGCCCAAAAGATTACAGAACCAGATCAAGAGACAAGTACTGGATGTACTATTGAGGGTGGAAGAGCAGTATGAAGGCAATGAAACAAAATCTGGATAGCATTGCTGATGTTTGGCTGTACAGACTAAGCAATTTAGCTGTAAGTTTCAGTAACTGCCTGTTAATGTAAATCTAGTTTTAGTGGTATTCAGTATTCTTTATTGATTTGTGAAGACGTTGTTCTTCGTGGAAGATGTATCCCCGTGTGGGGCAGATGTTCATGATTTCTCTGGTTGATTTAATAACGGTCAAGCACCTAAGTGATTTATTTTTTATATTTTTGCCAGATAAAGACTGATCATAAACTATTTCTAGTGGCAATATAAAATGTGTAAGTATACTTTTCAGTTGTAATCAATTTTCAATTACTTTAATAAATTATGACTGGTTAAAATTAAAGCATAATATTACAAAACTGATTAAAGCTTTTTTATTTCTTATCTATTTAAATTATCTGTGTTAGTAAATGTTTGATATTTTTATTTTTTTCATTTCAGTATTTGAATTTAATTTAGATGAAGAAAAAGCACAGAAATAGATATTACAAAATTGGATAAATAAAGTTATATTATTATAAGCTATAGTGAATACTGAATAGCAACAGTTGACTATGCTTACTTTACTCGAGCGACTTTGTATAATCCGATATATGTTTATCTTTATATTCAATCCGATATAACCATCGAGACAATTATAATATTCTATTTTAACTTAGTTACTTTTTTAAAATAGCTTTGGATAATGGGTAGGTTATACTAAACGTTGTTCTATAAACTAAAACTCAATTTATAATACTTGACTGACCGGTTGGCTTGGTTGGTAGGTAGTGGCCCTGCCATCCAAGCCACGACGGGTTCGATTCCCACCCGGGGCAAATATTTGTGTGATGAACATAGATGTTTGCTCTGTATCTGGGTGTTGATTATCTATATAAGTATTTATGTACAATTATAAATGTATGTATATCAGCCATCTGGTTTCCATAACATAAGCGAAAGTTATGTTACGCGAGATATACATATGGAGACGACACCGCCTTCATCACTTATGTTCCGCTCAACATACGCCATATGGCGTAACTGCACGCTCATTTTTTATTTGTTTTAAAGTGAAACGCATCAAATATGCCTTCGTGTGTTACGATATTGCACAAATAATACAAATAATACGGAAAAGTGCAAAGGAATAACTTTCATCGGTAAGTACCTAACTAGATAATAATTTTTAAAACTTATTTAGAGCAAAAAAATGGCGCACAGATTTTGTTCGTGGTGTCTCCTCCATACGTAGTAATATTATCTCAATGGCTTAAAAGCATGAAATCATATGGGATCAGATCGTGCCGTGTGTGAAAATTGTCCTGGAATATTTGTTTATTTAATACTCATAAAAGTTATGTTGTATCGCACAAAAAAAAAACAAATTTAGATTTCTGAAGAGGAAATTTTCGAAGATCCAAGAGCATAATTTTTAAGTATAAAATAAAACAGAGTTAAGTTGAAAGGAACTTAATTACGAAACTTCCGTGAACTTGGAAAGGATTCACAAAAGGAGAAACAATGGAACCCGTTTAACTTGCCAACAAGTTTGCAAGTGTAATAAAGGGCTTGTGTTTGTTTTTCATTTACTTTTTGTACGTAATTTATAACAATTAATCTCTCAATGGGCTGATGTTAATTTATTCTTTTATCAATAGAATGCAAGAATAAAGTACCTAAAGTATATAGTTAGGTATTATTGTCATAAACATAGACTGAATGTTTACTTTTATAGGATTGTATACACATCGCATTAGTCTGATATTCAACAAACACGACAACTAATACATTACATACTCGTGTGTATATTATTTATTATTAAAAAGCCATAACACTG
>CAJQZN010026825.1:0-14695 GCA_907164685.1 Colias eurytheme
GTAAATAATCTAATGTAATGGAAGTTAATACAATTAATAAAAAAAAATAAAAGAAAAACAAAGTACATTATTTTGCGGTTTGGAGCACGCGTGTCCGTGATAGTGTGTGTGTGTTTAAGTGTGTGTGTGTGTTTAAGTGTGTGTGTGTGTGTGTGTGAGTGAGTGCGTGTTTGTGTGTGTGTGTCATTGTTTGTGGGTGAAGGCATATTGTTATAGTGTGTGTCAGCTCAGTGGTCCTTTAAGTAATTGTTCGGTTTCTTCAAAAGACAGCGTATGTAACTACTTATCAGAATTCGACAAATGATATATCATTAGAAGCGTCTTAATTGTCCGCTGGTTATAGGCTATATGGGGTTTCACAAAATCTAATGTGGCGCCCTCTAGCGGACAAAACATACAGAGTAAAAAAATAAAGTTAAGATAAATATGCCGTGTTTGGTATCATTTGAAAGCTTTTTACTTGCACATTTTGAATATATATATATATTACTAGCATTTGCTTGTGACTTTACCTGTATTCATGGGCTGATTGCATATAATTCACATCTTTTCGTTCATAGCTTCTTTATTAGTTCATCAATTTAACTTTTGTTTTATACTTTTTCGGCGTCGTTTTTTGTCGTAGTTGGGTTTTAGTTGTTTTACTTTTTATCTTGTAAAAAAAGTAATTTTATAAGTATACTAGCGGTCCGCCCCGACTTCGCCCGTGGTACATATGAAAAATAGATGTTGGCCGATTCTCAGACTTACCCGATATGCACAGAAAATTTCATGAGAATCGGTCCACCCGTTTCGGAGGAGTATGCAGACTAACATTGTGACACGAGAATTTTATATATAAGATACACGTAAGAAGTGCTTTTGAGTCGACAAAATACAGTAAGTATTACTTTTTGAAATTCGAAAAAAAAAGATATCATGTTAGTGAACTTAGCAGATCATTTTTAGCAGATCAAAAAAAAATGTGAGTTCTTATCGCGTGCAGTTGAGTTCTACAGTTCCTGATACTTTTTAGAAATAGTTCTGGCGTTTTTACCTTAAAAAACGACATTTGAAAAAATGATCTGCCAACTTCCCGTAGCAGATCATTTTTAGCAGATCAAAAAAAAAAATTGAAAATTTATTTATGTCATATTTCATCACGCCGTAGCACCATGCCGTAGCAGCATGCCGTAGCATCATGCCGTAGCATCACGCCGTAGCATCACGCCGTAGTATCATGCCGTAGCACCATGCCGTAGCAGCATGCCGTAGCATCATGCCGTAGCATCACGCCGGAGCATCATGCACTAGCATCATGCCGTAGCATCACGCCGTAGCATCATGCCGTAGCATCACATCGTAGCATCACACCGTAGCATCACGCCGTAGCATTACGCCGTAGCATCACGCCGTAGCATCACAGCGTAGCATCACGCCGTAGCATCACGTCGTAGCATCACGTCGTAGCATCACGTCGTAGCATCACGTCGTAGCATTACGTCTTAGCATCACGTTAAGCCGGGTCCAGGTCGGGTTTTTCAAATGTCGTTTGTTAAGGTAAAAACGCCAGAACTATTTCTAAAAAGTATCAGGAACTGTAGAACTCAACTGCACGCGATAAGAACTCACATTATTTTTTTGATCTGCTAAAAATGATCTGCTAAGTTCACTTACATAAAGATATCCACATATCAAAAGTAAATATAAAGTCATCATACCTAACAATTTAATTTACAATTAACATCATCGGATTACTATTTTAACACTAGAGCGCTCGCGCCTAATATTTTCCTTGAGTGCACGCGTGGGTCACATATGTCACCCAATACGACGCACGTTTTTTTTCATAAAAATCGTAGTTAAAAAAGTAAAAGAAGTACTTATTTATGAATCAACTTTATTTTTAAGTGATGAAACAAAAAAAATATCAATATTTTCTCATTTTACTTAAATTATGAGCTAAACATAAACCTGTGTGAAAAGTAACTAATTTATTACTTATTGTGATCAATCAGTTTTTTTTACTTTAGAAACTACAAATTTGGTAAAAATAATCATCTAATTATAAAGTTTAAGAATAAGTTGTTCTTATCCAATAAAATTTTATTTTCAACTAGGTTTCCGCCCGCGGCTTCGCTCGCGCAGTCAAAGAAAACCCGCATAGTTCCCGCTCCCGTGGGATTTCCGGGATTGCGTCATTTTCCCGGGATAAAAAGTAGCTTATGTCCTTCCTCGGGTATCAAAATATCTCCATACCAAATTTCATAAAAATTGGTTCAGTAGTTTAGGCGTGATTGAGTAACAGACAGAGTTACTTTCGCATTTATAATATTAGTATGGATAAAAAATAAGTATGTCCTAGCACTCGAATATGAGTATTTTATTTCGATTTTAGTTACCCATATATTAATAATTTCTTAAAAGTATAAATTGATCATAAGAGCAGTAAAAATAAAAGCGGTATACTTGATTTTCACTCGTAATTGTATGATTTCAAAAACTTCCTAGAACGCTCGCGCGGGGGACATACGTCACCCATGTACTTTTATATTTTCGCAGAGTACACTTCGTTGCACCAAGGAAGCTGACACGCTGCTAAAATGTCCGGTGATTGGTAGTCGAGGAATACCTGAGACAACAACACTCAAGCACGATTGTTTAAAAAAATATTTAGCAATATATAGCACTGGGTGACCTATGTCCCCCGCGCGTGCGCTCTAGTGTTAAACTAGCGGTCCGCCCCGGCTTCGCCCGTGGTACATGTTTACGTTTTCTCTACATAAGAACCATCCTCGCACTTCAAGGAATATAATAAAAAAAGAATTATCGAAATCGGTTCAGCCGTTCTCGAGTTATGCGCTTACCAACACATTTTGCGATTCATTTTTATATATAAGATAAACAGTAAAGTACATTTTTGATGGCAGTTTTTAACACTTACCTGTGTTATAATTTTTTTTTAGGATATTGAAATAAAAGAAAAGCGCAATCGTAAAATGGAAGCATATTTTATTTGCGTATAAAAACTGAAGCTTAATACTGTCACCTGTGTTCTTTTATTTTTGTTAAAAGGGAATATTGAATAGCACAGTTTGATCGTAAATTTTATCTGAACGTTTGATCTATTGCGAATTTAACATATATTTTTTTACACTCATATAATAAATATAAATGAATTAAATATGCATAATAAATTGGCCTGCAATAGTGTACCGTAACCATAATATAATTCGTAACTACATTATTAAAGTAATATTTTTTTTCTCTACCTTCTTACCTATCTTCTAGGTTCTTCATTGCTCAGTCAAAATATCCTTCTGTTTTTTATAGAATGTACAACTTACTTCCCGTGCAGATTTTCTTTACGTTTTCGGTTAGCGAAATCACTTATGGAAATTGAGCGCATTTTCTTTAAAACATAATTAGTTTTATTAAACTATTGATTTTAAATAAATAAATTGCCAACAAACTAACCGCTTTACACTTGTGAAATATAATATTAATAACCACTTCACACTTTAACTTGGAGCACACGACAAAAATAAGAAAATATAAAATCGAGACAGTTGGAGATATTACTTGGACTGAGCAGGTGTTCGCAATAAGCTCTGTATTGGTTATATTCCGTCTGGTTATTGGTCATCTAAGGATTTATTGTGATAATTTATAAAGACAGCCACTTAATTGTATTTGAAATACGATTATTTTAAGCTCTTAGAGTGGAGAAGACGTATTTGTTTCTACCATCTTAAAAGTAAATGTTCGGACGTATGCCAGTCGGTGATATCTAGGCTTCTGATTTATTATAACCTTAGGAGAAGCCCTATATAGGCATTGTTCCTTCTAAACCTGGAAGAAAAAATTGAAGAATAAAAACGTCCAAGAACTAAAAGTATCTAAACACGCTAAAAATATAATAATGTCTAGAACCTAGATAGATTAATGACCAAATCGCGTTTTATATCAATTCGTTAGTATTTTTCTATGTTCTTCTCTACTAAAATGAAGCAGAAATAGTTTGTTTACTTAATATTGTATGAAAAAATGTTATATACCTAATAGCTACAACCACTTAATTCACTCGAGTCACGCTCATATTCATTCTTATACATTCTGCGTACAAGTACAGATTAATAATATTAATAGTTACTAGGTACAAGTGCTAAAATACTTATGTATGATATTCTAAAGCTCATACAGAATCGATCAGTATTATAACGCAAGAATATAAAAGAGTAACATATATCCATTCGACTAACTTTTGCATTTATAGAAGAAGGCTCAAGAAATCTAGCTATCAATGATAAATGCTTTGTTTGCAGTAACTGGAACATTACAACGGAAGGTCCAATTGGTAATATTATACTAAATCGATCGTATCCTGATGCACTTTTAGTTACTTAAATGTACATTTGGAATGACTTATGAGTACAACAGTACTAATATAATATCTCTGAGAGTAGGGATAGCTCAGTGGTGAGGACCTCGGATTTTGATGATAAAGTCAGGGGCTCTAGCCTCTAAACCAGAGAATAGTGGAAGAACGAAATAGACGTTTAAAATTGTTTGCATTATATCAACATAACTGCTGCATCAGAAAACATACTGTACTTCTATTAGAAGGAAGTTTGAACCTGATTAATCTTTTAAAAATAGGAAATAAATACAAAGAAAATACAAAGTATATTTCGTCTTAATTAGCCATGTTCTTGTTTCTTTGTTTTGATCGATCCAGGTAGAGCCGAGTGAAATACTAGTATTTTACTAATTGTTATTGAATAAATGGACTGTTATAACAGAAATAAAAATAATTTAATCTTATTCCGCAAAACCGTTTCAATCAATATACCCAAATTTCATCAAAAATCGAACTTTAACAAGATTCGTATAAAAATTAATTAGTGAAAGTGGGTAGGCAGAGATTTTCCAAGGAAAAGCGAACCCCTTTGAAAACGCCTCTTTTGTTATATCAATAAATTCGTTTATGTTGAGAATCGAGAGGTTTTAATTTTTAGGGATTAATGAGATTTTTTGAGATAACATTGTATGTATCTCAAACCATATAACCATATATAACAATATGTAGATATCTGTTGACCTCTTTGATTTTTATCTAGATGGAGGAAAATGGGTCAAATTCATGTAAAATATTTGTGATAAAATATAGACGTAAGGGTTTACAATGCGACCATTAATAATATTTACTTTTTTTATTAATAAAAAATAAAAAATAAATAAAAAATATTAATCAATTTATAAGTAAATATTATTAATGGTCGCATTGTAAACTCTTAATAACGTTGTTAGTTTGGTTTTAATTATTCAGGAATAGTGTTTTATTTATTTTTGCTTTAGGTTCCTCGTATGAGACACAACACACTAAATCATTAATAAAACAACATGATATTGATTGTTAACGTTACTGTTATTTTTCCTACGGGCATATTTCAACGAATTTTAAACATCAAAATACCTTGCTTTGCTTTTAAAGTACTTGCATAAAATTATAGCCACTCACTGCAGCGTAATTCTAATAAATTTTTAACAGAAATTTCGCAAATCATTATTTACATTCGGATCGGCGAAGTTCGCAAATGCTCAAAGTTGCGACCCAAATAACTTTGGAGTTGCAAAAATAATTTTATATCGATACATTGGCATCATACCAATATATTGGAGACAAAGTTTCCAAGTAGCAGAAACTCTGGATTCCACTCTGCCAAATGTCTAACCTCGGAAGGTTTTTTCAGTTTATTTGAAATGTCAAACATGGGGAATTTTATTGTTAGTTGTCAAAATTGCCGCTTATCCGCTCTCGTGTTGCGTAACTGGAAACTTTGTAAAATGCCCGTTTCAGTGTTATCGTCATGAAGTTTATAGTGGACAACTTTGTGTATATTACGTTGAATAATTTCTTTGTTCCGGAGTTTTAATGGTCCTAAATATACTTCAGTTTACAATGAGACTAGTCATTTTAATAAAATTTCAAGTATATGACCAAATAAATTTATTCCATTTGATATAAGTAGATACAAAATAGTTACCATGAAATACTACGACCTACTTTATTTAAATATAAAAAAAACATTAAATTGTCCCAGTAATAGTAAATCTTGTTTATGTCCTGATACGTCCTTGATAACTAGGTACCTACCCACAAAATAAAATCAATTTATTTGACTCATCAAAATCCCAGGCCCTAGGCGTAGGCACACTATATCCGTCTGAACTTTGCAAAACCTAAAAACTTTAGAACATATCCAATTACGAACTCCTAATTCAGCTATACCAAAAATCTCTTTGTCCACAGAAGCCGGCGGCCTCCGTACCACGGAACTCCACATCACGCCTCGCGTCGTTCAGAGAGGAAGGAACGTTACTATGGCCTGCTTGTATCGTCTACACGAGAGTGAAATCTATTCGGTTAAGTGGTACAGGGGATCGCAAGAGTTCTACAGATACTCGCCCCTTGAATCGCCTACGACTCGAGTGCTACCTGTGAATGGGATAAAGGTTGATGTAAGTGCCTTTGAATACGTGTCCAATGTTTTAAACAAAACAAGCCACTTCAATTTGGAGTTAATGTTTAAAATATAGATAAATGTGCTGCTTGTGGAATATAAAATTTTGCATTTGATTTTATTACTAATTGACATGGAACTGAAGTAGTTTGTTTTGTTATTTGAGTTGTAGCAAACAATAAAAGGTTATATCAAAAAATATAATGTAAATAAAAACATTATAATATTTAAATGGATTAATATCATATTTTGTTATAATTTAAAATGCAACATACAAAGTATACAGATATTTGAATGCAAAAAGATCGTTGTCAATAACTTCTTTACTTCGGACACTGCAACAGAGAAGAATCTTATAAATACATTTAAGAAGATTCTCAACCATATTTCTATTGTTTCAGAGGTTAAATTCAAACGAAACCCACGTAGTGTTAATAAGAGTAACGCCCAATCTCAGTGGTAACTACAGCTGCGAAGTAATACAGAACGCACACACGTTTCCTCATTACATGGCCACAGCAAGACTGGATGTTGTTGGTAAGTTTCTAGAAGCTTCTAGAACCAAAGGAAAGTAATAGAAGACATAAAGAAAGTTTTAACAGTACAGTTCAATAAAATTTAAATCACTTAGTAATAATTAATTTAGGTACAGTTTAACCTCTTAAATGAATTAATGAATGAATGAATAAAATACTCTGTACACAGAAGTAAAGTCTGTAATAACAGTACCCTCTTGTAATAACTGTATGGAGAAACAATAAAATAGTAAAAAGGTGCTAAAAACTTCTCATCATGTGCTACTCCTTCTGCTAATTGATCTGAATTATGTAATGTATACAATTCTGATCCTTATTTCTTAAGTAATATAAATAATTTTCATACGCACATACGCTACACCACTATATGGCCATAGCAAGCCTCGAAGTTGTTGGTAAGTTTCTAGAAAGTTCGAGAACTCAAGGAAACTGAATACTATCAATCGTAATGCATTCAAATTTGATCCTTATTGCCTAACAAATATAAAATAATATCCCTGAACTTTATTCCTGATTAAATGTAAAATTATTTGCTCCTCTTGATATTAATAGAAATGTTACAAAAAGAAAAGATGAATAATTATGAGAAGAGAAGTTGCTGTTTCTGTAAAATTCTGTGTCTTTTGTCTTTAAGAAAAACAACCACAGAATAGATAATTAAAAGGAGGTAAAATTACAGATACACTATTTCTTTCTTTCGAGTTTATTCAATTTCTTCAGCAGTAACAAAACGAGTAGGTAATAAGAGCGAAATAAAAATTATTATTATAACGTTATTTAATATCTTGAAAGAACGGAAGTCAAATATTTATTCTTTGAGGTATCTGTAATTTTATTATTGGGCTGAAAGTACTTATTGGTTATATTTTTTGTTTCCAAAGACAGGAAAATAAAATAAGCTAAATTTAGATTTATATATTTTTTACTAATACGGACCTTATAAAAAGATTCAATGATTTCGTCATTTTAATGTGAAAAAGATAACTAATGGGATTGCATACCTACATTTAAAAGGATTAATGTTAGGCCTATAACTAAAAAAAACATTAATAAATTTAGGAATAATATTAATAAAAACCTGCCCGTACTAAATGATCAATCTTGGACATGGAGGGTTGTCGCGTAAAAACCACAGGACAGTTCTTTGGCATATTATGTAGTTAGATATAAGTTACACATTATGTAAATTTATTGACATTATTTTAAAAGAGCAACTATGGAGTTTCTTGCCGATTCTTCTCCATAGATACTGCTTTCCGAATCGGTGGTAAATGTAATGACGATTCGAAAGTGCTACTAAATAGTAGTCTAATTGAATAAATGAATGTTTGAGTTTGAGTTTGAGTTTAAGCATACAGGTAACAATACAATACAATATTCGTACGAAATTTGTCTAATGATGAAGCCGGAAGATGGCCTCCTAACTTCTCAACTATTCCCCGTGTTTGAACTTACCATATTTGCCTTTACAAATACAATAGACTCGATAGTTTTGTTTCAGACAGAATATATTTACTGAATATTTCCAAAATAATCTACATGTTGATTATCATACATTTATTCTACAAAAAGATACGTTAATTACAGCGTTATCGCGAAAATATTTGAAATAATCTCGCCATTCAACGCAATAAACACCGAGTGATATAAAATATATAACATAATATATCTCAGCAAGCTATCAATAGTATCGGAACTATGCAAATTGTATTTATGGCCGTGTTTTGCGTGCGTAACCAATAAGTTCGACTGTTACAGCTCGGTTGTAGCTAGATAACGACACTAACGATCGAGACACGCGATTTTCGGCCTTATCTGCATAGCAGCGTCGGCTTTATGTGCTGAAGATAAAAGTGCCGTAATGTCTTGTATAAAAATCAATAGGCTTTTTATTGCGAAGGCAGATTTGACTTTGAGAAGAATTTATTGGGTAACTAGAAATGGAGATAATATAAGTTTTATTTATTTGGGGGAGCCACTGTTTCAATGAGTAGGGCAGAACATCATTCAATAAAGATGATATTATATAGTATTATAACTAAAACTACTTAGTCAACTTATAGTAGAAAGGTCAGGATTTTTTTAGATCTTTAATTTTCTCAATTGCATACTTAAGTTATCACAGATCAAATATTTTTATTATTTTGTAATTCAACAGTGCAAATATTACTCAAACTCATTCAGATAATATTATGTTTCTCTCTAACCTATACAGAAGTACCTATCACTATTCTCTCAATTTGCATGGATATATACTGCCTTATAGATATCCCAGGAATATTCGACATTGGGTACAGAAAACTCTCATTCTAAGGTTTTAGTTAACATAATATTACTCACGCAAACTTCTTACATTCAAAGGAATACTCGAATGGGAACAATTACTACGTTCTCAGAAAAGCTTGGCAAGAATCATTAGGTGCTAGCATAGTTTTCGTTTTTCTTGCGTTTGTAATTAAGGTACCGCCCCTTGAGCCATTCTCTATTTAACGGTCTTAAAAGGTATATTTATATCTTCAATTATGAAACGATATTTTTGGCCGTAAAACTAGGGATTTTGATATCTCTTATCTCTGAATGCCTCTTTGGTTTAGTTATTAATGTGTAATGAAGTTTAACAAGGTATCTTGCAAATGTCCTAGGACGGAGACGGTAAAAGTAATTATATGCTCTTAAATCCTATGCAATATCTTCTTGTCAAACTTCTGGAAATTAGACGCTGTAGAAGTAATTACATGCGCTAGCTATTGATGTTTCTACTAATTGTTTTCTAAGTATGAAATAATAAATTTCAAACATGATGCTCACGTTCAAGAAATTTCTGGAAAAAGAAGTTGGAAAAATACGAGCAATTATTTTATAGCTAGTTGTAGATACAAATGATTCTTGCAACGAAGCCAATTGAAGTATGTTTACAGTTAGTTTCAACTACATTTCAGTTCTTATTTAAAGCTTTTACCGAGAACACTTGGAATGTAGCTTTTTCTATAAATAGGTTTATTCCCGCGACTTCACCCTTGTTATTTACTGGCTTTCCTGATATTAATTTCCACTATGTATTTTACTCCCTTCGTGTTAGTGTTTGTTTTCAAGATATTATGTTCTCCAAATTCTTATCGATTAGTAAATTTCTTCATATTGGTTTAACTGTTTTAACAAGCCGGATATACTTTGCTATATTGAAACATTAATTATTGTCCTTGCGAATTTTTTGGATAAAATGAAATGAACTAAATTATTTTAAATTCCTAATTCGTATCATATTTAAGACTTTTAACGTTATAAAATTAAATCTAAATATTACAAGCATTACAATAGCATACATTCAAAGATAACCTCGGGCAAAGAAAATATAAGCTTAACCGTCTGGTTACCACAAAGCAGACTACAAAATATAGGGAATGTTATTTTTACAAGGGACCTTTTAAAGTTGAAACTGTTATACCCATTTGGGTTCTTCTAGTTAATTTTCTTGAAGGGGTTTGTGCAAAGGTTTTGTTTTAATAAGGTTTTGAGCGTGTTAGAATTTTAACATGCATTTCAATTTTGCGAGTTTATAGAATTTTTACATTTTAAATTTTGAATTTTATTTCGTATATAATATAAATTATAGCGTCCATACTAATATTATAAATGCGAAAGTAACTCTGTCTGTCTGTCTGTTACTCAATCACGCCTAAACTACTGAACCAATTTGCATGAAATTTGGTATGGAGATATTTTGATACCCGAGAAAGGACATAATAATACCTTTTATTGCGAAATATGAACCACGGGCGAAGCCGGGGCGGACCCCTAGTATATAATATAAATTATAGCGTTTATTGTGTCCATTAATAGGTAAAAGTGTATTAGTATATCGATTTATTTTAAATTATAAATAAAAAAAGGTTTACGAGCTAATTAGGACCATATCTATGAGCTGGCTCTATAGCTAGAATAAAAATTCCAAAAAAGCGATAAAAAACAGAACCCCAAACGAGTTAGAAGCGAAATTATTTACACTTTTTTGAAATTGGTCAAAATATCTAATACGCTGTAAATGTAGTTACTGCAGTTATTTTAAACCTTTGACTTGTTAATGTGACTACAGAGTGCTTGGAGCGGTTTTGGTTAACTCGCGTGTATTTTTCTATTGAGTTTGACGGTGTGCCATTTTAACAAGGTTCCTTTAAACTGAAAGAATAGAATAAATTCGATCGCTCTGGCGGGTCACGAGTGGCTGAATTGGTCAGGCATCCGCCCCGTAATGGCGCGAAAGGATGCGGGTTCGAGTCCTGCCTCGTGATCGATTTTTTTCTATTCTTTTAAATAAATTTATAAGGTTCCTTTATATTTCTTACACATTTTTATTAATCGTTTATTTCACAACAACTTCAATTTCTCATTAAAATATTAGAGGCTAAAAGGTTCCTTAAGGCTGCAGTCTAGCAAAATTGCGTTTTCAACGAGTTATTTGACAATTTTTTCCCGGCTAATGAAATGATAAACTGAATTTTTTTTTATTGTTTATCAATAAGTGTTATATACGCAATGCGCGTGAATTTTTTCACATTTATAAAGTTACTTTATGTTACCTTAATCAGGCCTTCAAGATAAGTCTCTTTCCCCCAAAGACATTTCGAGCTAACTTTGTGCACTCACTACGTTGCAACCGATTACAATTTACACAATCTGATCAGCGCATTATAATTATCCTTATATAGTCGTTATTAAAAACTGCTGAATACAATTGCCGGAAAACTTATGATTTTCTTAATTAGAACGTTATAAATTCATTAAATTTCCCATTTTTTGCCTTACAAAATCTATTGATAAATACTGCTAAAAGTTACTTTTTCCATTAATTTATTCGAGTTGGTTGAAGACCAATGAGTATTAATCCTTTAAAAAAATTTTTTTTTGAATTTTGATAATTCTTTAAATATTAAAAAAATATTTAAAATAATTAGGAAAAATCCTAGCGAATTTCTTTAGTCGCGCTCCTTGGGCCGGAGCGTTCTGACGTGTGCTCTACGCTCGATTTTCCTTCATACCGAAGTGAAAGTTGCTCTACTTCATTAAATTTAATATTTTTGTTAATTGATTATTTTTATCTTAGTTTTGTGCAAATATTCGTATTTTTAAACATTTGATTTCGATATGGAAAATAAACGAAAACAATACGCGTGTAACTACTAGAAAAAAAATTATCTTCGAACATAAAGTTAATGAAAACAAATAGATTGCAAAGGTGATTGGCAACAATTTCTTTATTTTACGGGGTGTCAGTAAAGGGATGTATATTTCTTTAAAACTAAAGTAAGCTCATGAATTTTCTTATAATATAATTTTTTTAAGTTCCAAAAATGTTTATTTTTCGTTTGAGAAATACGAAATATAATATAAACTTGTATTGAGAACTTGAACTTCCCAAGTTCATCCGGGGAAATCCCCATACGGGGAAAATGATTTGTTTACTCCAAAATTGATCCGAGGTGTTTTAATTTTTTCTTCTAGTCATTTTCAACGTAGCGGCATGTTGTTTGATTATTAATTTTGTAACTTAAATACAGGATGTTGGTTTTATATTCTGATCTTACAGACGCGCTGACAAATTTAGTCCGCCATTTCTAGTTTAGTCTACCAACTTTAAGTACCAATATTAAAACGAATGGATTAATTATCATCACATCATCAAAACTCAGATGTAATGGAAGATCACAATAACATAGAAAATTCAGTGGGTGTTGAGAACTAAACAAACAGAAGTAACAGAGACGCGAAGAATAAAAAAAGAGGACGAAAACGATAATTCGTTGATGCTTTCCCTTTTCGACGTATTGTTAGGGTACATCACCAATCTGCAAAAAACAAAACTGATGATTCCCAATTGCTGATTAAAAATGAAAAACAAATAATCGACAACAGTGGTGAAAATTTGCTGATCACAATGAAACATCCTTCAGTGGTAGCAGATTTACTCATTTCAAATGTATCGATGAACAGCGTAAAGGAGAGGAGGACAGGAAAACATTATGAATGTGGATGGTGGATTGTATACAGGGTGTAATCGATAAGTATGTGCAGGCGATTATGACGTTATTATTGCAGGTATCAAAAAACTTAAAACTGATATCGAAATTACTTTACCTAATGAGCAAAATGACAATAACAACTTTTTAAAAGTATAACGAGAAATATCTAAAAAATTTACTTTATACACTCCCATATCAAAAAGGGAAAATGGGACTAGTAGAAGTTAAATGTCTAATTCCGGCAAAAGACATGAATGCGGAAGATGCGGTTAAAAAAAAAATTAATATTTGAAATACAATGCAAAAAATAACACTTTTGTCATAGATAAGAATCATGACTATTTTTTCTAAATTCAGGGACAACTAAACGTTGCAGAAGCAGAAGTCTGCTTATTTGCTGTTTGGACTGGAGTGAATAATTCGTTAAAAATAGAATATATAAAAAAGTATGTAACGTTTAGGCAAAATAAAATGATGGACCATTATCAAGATTTTACATAAATTGCCTACTGTCAGAATTGATTGATTCGAGACTTCAGCATTCGATGCCCATCAAGGACCCATCCTATATCATTCAAGCGATTGAAAAAAAAAGAGATAAATCCAGTGCAACCGATAAAGCATCAGAATGCTAGCAAAAGATTTATTAGGTTTATCAATATAAATCTATATATTACACATAATATAATAAATCTGTAGAAGACGCGAAGACTGACATCCGCGCGGACGGAGTTGCGGGCGGAAGCTAGTCAGAAATAAATATCTTTTGTTTTCATTTAACACAAACATTACATTTTTTTATTATATACAAAATTTGTTTATCCGTTTTATTAGTTAAACTGAACAACTTTCACTAAGAAACTCAGGTCGAAAAAAATGTATAGAGTTCTGCATTTTGTATGGAAAGCTTATTTTTTTTATATTTCGTCCAAATTTCTTTGTAAAAGTTGATCAGTTATATAAACATGAAGTTGAAGATATCAATAGAAAGTATTCGCAAATTTTGTGTACTGATAAAAAAAAAATCACCCGGTGTAATTTTCACGAAAATTGTTTCAAATTGTCATTTTTGGTACTTATTACGAATATTAAATTATGCATACGAATGATTTAATTTTTAAAAATTAAGTGGAGCAACTTTCCCTTAGTACATTTGTATTATTTACGTATAGGATGACAGGATGCATTTGTTTGCACTACTAGACCAAGCCCTTAAATAATAACATCCATCTATTAGAAAACGTACTGTCAAAATTATTCCAACTACATTTGTGTTATTTTTACCCTATTTTCTATTACTTTGGAAATAAAAATACGTAAATTTTATTCATTTAATAGTTCTCATTCACAAATAATTACTAACATGCCAACGGACATTATTCCGTATACCAATGGAATAAGGTTGAGAATCCTTTGCTCTTTCTATGCACCTAACATAGTACCTACATTTACATTGAGTTCGCTTCTCATTTCTTCTACATGAAAGCTGTCCTTTATTGACTAAAAGCTTCTCTTTGATAGCATTCGTATTCCGTTGATTTGACGTTGCTCTTGACAATTAAATGGTGCATTGCTTAGTGCTTGTCAAATGGTGCAGGTTCGACTAATTTATTTTATTCTTCTTCATTGTACAAAAAAA
>CAJQZN010026827.1:0-12976 GCA_907164685.1 Colias eurytheme
TATAGCGCTGTCCTTTTTTGCAAACTGGAAATAATACTGATATAAAACATCACGGTATGGAGGCTACATTTAATTTAACTCTCTGTCTTAGTCAGTTTGTATTGTTTATGAAAAATGCTTTTGTTTGTGTCAGTTGAGGGGTTCGTAGTAATTATTTTTAGTGGTATACCTAACAATTATTCCATAAATAAAGAGATTATATAATTTATTACAATACGGTAAGAATATTAATTTGAGTATGCCACAAAATAAATGAACATTTATTACTTACATTTACATATTAATAATTGCAAAGAGAATAATATAATTAAATAGAAAAGGATATATTGTATTATGATATCAAACGTAAAAAAGATATAATTTAAAAGATAAAATATCTGTAAAAGCCAGCTGCTGAAAGGCAGTGCTGGTTTTCAGTATCGTTCTCAGTGATCGTAAGTTATACTTCAATTATAACCGCAATACAGAAATTAAATATATCATTTAAATATTCATCTCCCAGCATTATATTTAGATAACAACAGTACCGCCGGTTGTCTGGAAGAAATCTCTATTTAGCGATAAGGCTAGCGTTTGTAACAATGTCCTAGGTTTCAGTTTGTAATTTATCTAGAGCAATAAAGCATGAATAAATCTATACATACTAATATTATGAAGCTGAAGAGATTTTTTGTTTGTCTCTATCTCAGAAACTACTGATCCGATTTCGGTGTTAGATAGCCCATTTATCGAGGAAGGTTAAAGGTTATATATCATCACCCGAAGACCAACAGGAGCGGAGCACTGCGGGTGAAACCGCAGAGCACAGCTAGTAAATAAATAAAAATAAAACACGATTTTAAATTCATCATATCGTTAATCAAACAACAGACAGACATACAGACATACACTATGCATAGATAAAATAAAATCGATCAAACAGATGTGAAATGCAACAAGGGGACTTCGTTTACAAGCTCACGCACTAGTCGGCAATTTTAATCTAGATAGGTTTTAATTTTAAATGCAGTTGCACCTCAGTTTATTGCGCGATAAAATACTGTTGGTCAAACTACTAAATAACTCGGATTTGCTTTTGGAGTGCGTCGTGGACTTGAACAGAGGTAGAAATAGAAGAAATGTAAAGACAATTCAAAAGGTTAAGTATTTTTTGAAGAAATAATAAACAAAAAAAAAACTGTATTCTTTTCTTTTATGATATTATTAGGTACCAGCCGCACAATTCGACTTTGGATTGATCTGCAATGATTAAGTAGGTTAAGTCTTTGTTAAGCTGTAATTTCTAATAAAAATGATGTTTAAAATTGGTCGCGTAGTTGTTGAGTACGGTATCGTCGTATAACTTAAAAGATGAGTTTTAATATAGTGTTGTGTTTTAAGTATAATACGAGTATTAATACTAAGAGTCACGTACAACGTTATCTCAGTAGAACCCTTAAGTGGTATAACTGCTTTAGTGTGTTTACTTTAAAATATATATAAAGACCAATGCCTCCGTCTTCAGTAGATAATTAATAGTTAATACACACATGTATGATACATGAAAATATCACACAGTCTTTGTAAAAATAATACAAAGACT
Organism: Colias eurytheme; assembly: GCA_907164685.1. Taxonomy (NCBI): domain Eukaryota; kingdom Metazoa; phylum Arthropoda; class Insecta; order Lepidoptera; family Pieridae; genus Colias; species Colias eurytheme. The sequence continues at coordinate 1,583 of CAJQZN010026827.1, forward strand.
TGATTTTTACCCGTTACTTTGGTCGCGTAAATGTACTCTCAATACTTTGGCAAATAAAGCCTATTATTAAAGTTGGATCTTTTGCAAAACATTGATATAACTGCATTTAATTCACTCAGCAATTTTATGTAATGCGTGTGCAGCTGCATAATATTCCTATATCCCGTATATTATTTGAATTTAACTTTAAAATATTAAATAATCTTATATAATTCTATTGAAGGTCAGATACGACGGAATTCCATGGAGACTAGCCAAATAGGCATGAGAAATTATACTCACTTCATTTCGTTCCATCAATGTCAATTAAAATGTATTATTATTTATTACGATAGAGATTCGTATTGAAAATTGTAATTATTATTTTGCTACAGGTTCGATTATTGATTTTGTGAAATTATGTTTTTGCTTGTAGGTATTACCGATTTGATAGTTTTTTATAAAATTCAGATACTAATGTTGTGTGTAAAATGGACTGAAAATTATCTATATAACATCTATCAGGTGGTTCATGTCAATATAAAGTTGTTAATATAATTTATTTTTCTCTTTACCTTTGAATTGGCAGATCAGCTTCTGCTTTCTACTTCTTACCATAACTTATATCACTGTCGTATGATAAAATGATCACAACAAAATTTTAATTTGAATTTGATTTTGTATTACGACATTAGCAAAACCAGGGCAAACGATCTCGTATGTACTTGTATCCAGGTGTCAAACAATTAGCGAAACAGAGCAGGCCACGCCAGAGGCAACATTAGCGGCTCGCGCTAAATCACACTCTACACTTTATTGCTCTGTACGTTTCCCGGGACAAGGAGATATTGCTCCAATGTTTCCCGGTAAACACGCTGTAAATACAATTTAGATGTACTTGTATTTATTTAGAAATAGGACAATGTCTCTGGAATTTTAGGATTGAAGCTTTTGATTTTAAATGTAGGTTTATTTACGGTATGGGGAATTAAAACAAATATATATATATATATATATATATATATAATAACATGTTATGTTTGTCCATGGATTCATGGAAGCTGTTTTGTTGATGTTTTCACGTATTTTTCGCTTGAATTTTAAAACATATTATGTAAAATACATTTTTGTATATTTTTTTCATACCATCTAAACTTTACATCCTACAGTTTAGGTGCGAATTTCTATAAAAATATTAATAAGCAAGAATACTGATTGTAGGAAGTAGGTACTTATTTACTTAATTAATATTATTTCTCTTTATTAATGCCTCTTCTCTACCCATCCTATAAGTTTTAGGCAATAATAACAGTTTATTAATCATTTCTTTTCTATATATGTAGACAAATACCTATATAATATACACAAATACAAGTTCTCTGATATTTCCCCGAATGTCATGAGATATGAAGCTACATTTTTCCATATTTCGCCCGCGGTCTGTATCCAATCTAGACATAAATATTACGAATGCCATCTGGTTTGGATATAAAATGTTTTTACTTCAAGATTATTTTTAAAATGTATGTATGGATGTCATTTGTGGCTGTCTGTTCTTTGATGCTGTTTTAGATTTGATTACCTAATTCTACTAATATTATACATACGAAAAATTGGATGTTTGTTTGTTACTTCTTCATGCAAAAACTATAGAACCGATTTTTATGGAATTATGCATACAAATAGAGGGTAACTTGAAATAACACATCACTGGAACGGGAACTATGCGGTTATTTCTTTGACTACGCGGGCGATATTGCGGGCGAAATGCTAGTTAAATATAGGTATGTTGTCAGTGCTAAAACACTGAGATGTTTTCATGTTTTCTTTCATTAGATGTATAAAATTAGGTTTTTTTAAGCTATTGTCATACATATTACTACATTGTGTTGATTGTAACATTAGTTGACCCTTATTTTCGTTTTTACTAACTCATGCTACTAAAGAAAACAGAATATGTATAACAGTCCAGTCATTTTCAACGTTTTGTTAGTCGAATAAAGAAAGAATACGTAACAGTCATGTAACAGTAGATATTATATTATTATCGGGATATTTTTAAGCTATTGCATAGCTTCTATCGCGGACCTTGAGCGCGGGGACCGAATCCAGAAATTCCGTAACGAAAAAACCTCACGCTCCCCACTCCGACGGACACGGAGCCCGGAGGTGTGGCTTGAAGGCATGCTATGCAATAGCTTTACCGCGGCAGTCCCCCTGTGCCACACGTCTTTTTTTAAGATTAATCTGTGATTAATAATATGTGTAGGTAGATAAACATACAGCTGTACATTATACCTTTTTGGTGAAATTTATAGTTAATAAATATTACTTTTCTAATCTCGATTGATTAGAGGCCATAACGATTAACCATGTTATATTTTGTATCTTCTAAAAGGCCTAAAAATTTATTAGCCCCAATTTAGAACTTAAGTAGTAATCTAGCTTTAACCGAGAAAGTTCTTAAGTATAATCACTGAACCTAACTTTGTCCGCATAATTGATAAATCTTAGCCTCTAATAAAATTTATAATTTAAAATGATATTTAGACATATTAAAATGTTTTATTCAGCCTATTTGATAATTATCTTAGCTCGTTATATCAAAAATGCGAATATAACAAATGTTATATTATTTTTCTAATGAGCATCTCAGTAACACACTGCTATAAAATAACGGCGTCATGTAAATGTAAAGAAAACATTGAATTAAGTATGTTTACGAAATATGACGTCATACGAAATAAACTTGATCTCCAGTTTCTAAGGCCTTTCATACAAAATGGGGATCACGGTGTTCTGGTTACCTTTACAAGTACCTTTTATAATTCTATTGTTTCAAATTTTACGCTTAAATTATACATTTATTATTTTAAGGCTTGGGACACATTTATTTACAAAATTATAAGAGGATTTGTCGATATTTTTTACATTAAAAATACTCAAAACAGTCTGACGATAAATAGGTGGGTAGTTGTAGATTTATTTATAAGCTTTTGAATCAACAAGATGTATCATTAAGTCTGTCAAATATGGGTTATTAATTAATGAATTATTTATTTTATATAGGCTTTAATATAATACTACACCAAAGGGAAATCAACGCCATAATATACAAAGGGAAATCAACGCCATAATATAGTTCTAATTAAACTTCATATTAAACTAAAATTATTAAATTAATGTTGGACCAAACATAAAATGTACATAGATTCCTCACGTCGCAACGATAAAATAACGTTATGGACACTTAAAACCTTAGCTAGTGTAAATGGAACATCACCTGCTATACATTGTTGGTAATGTATGGTAGAACTTCAAGGTACATAGTACAAAAGAAGCAATGTATCTACAGGTCAGTGAGTGTAGCGATAATGCCGGCATTGCGTCAATAATGATGAACCATTGTACCTTGATTGCTCTGAAGTTTCCGCTAAGAAATGATGTGGGCTGTAAAATATGGGTTTGATGGGAATTTCTGGTTGTGTTGTTGTGGTATGAATGTGGATGAGGTACTTTGTTGTGTGTTCTTTTTTACCCGACTACGGCAAAGCAAAAGGAGGGTTATGATTTTGACAGGCTATGTATGTATGTATGTATGTATATATGTATGTATGTATGTATGTATGTATGTTCATCTGTTCCCTCGTAACTTCTAAACTATTTATCAGAATTCGACAAATGACATATCATTAGAAGCGTCTTAATTGTCCGCTGGTTATAGGCTATATGGGGTTTCACAAAATCTAATGTGGCGCCCTCTAGCGGACAAAACATACAGAGTAAAAAAATAAAGTTAAGATAAATATGCCGTGTTTGGTATCATTTGAAAGCTTTTTACTTGCACATTTTGAATATATATATATTACTAGCATTTGCTTGTGACTTTACCTGTATTCATGGGCTGATTGCATATAATTCACATCTTTTCGTTCATAGCTTCTTTATTAGTTCATCAATTTAACTTTTGTTTTATACTTTTTCAGCGTCGTTTTTTGTCGTAGTTGGGTTTTAGTTGTTTTACTTTTTATCTTGTAGTGTGGAATTATTGATGAGACAGCTTTTTGACTGTTGTACACTGTACATACCTATAAGAATTTTTTTTATTAGACATAGAACATATAATTCGCTATTGATTCACGGTTTGATTATATTTACAACTAGCTTTCCGCCCGCGTCTTCACCCGTGTTTTCAAAGAAAAACCCGCATAGTTCACGTTCCCGTGGATTTCCGGGATATAACCTGTGTGTTAATCTAAGTTACCCTCTATATTTGTGCTTAATATCATTGTAATCGGTTCAATTGTATTTGTTTGAAAGCTCACTAACTTTCGCGTTCCTAATATTAGTAGGATTAATTATTATTATTATGGAAGAGATGCGAACGTAAAATCTAACTCAACTATTACTATTATTTATTACCATAAGGCCATAAGCACACCATAATGATCATCATTTACAGTAATAATCGTGTAATAAGAGTGACATAGTGACATAATCACAAATTCAATTCTAACAAATTAGGACACGTTCACACCGGGAAGCTAAATCTGCACCTCGCGAGATTGCTAGCTTATTACTAGCTATATATTATCGCATTTACTATGTGACTGAGTGCGAAGACTATTTAGAACAGGGGCTTTATCTTCTTCTTATCTCATATTCCTTTAGTGTTATAATTATTTAGTTGGATGAATGTGTTTTATTTGAATTTTTGGGCCATACGTATATAATATAATATTATAGCTGTGCGGTGCGGTTTTAAACACGAACGAATCTGCGGACTAAATTGTTTATATACCTACCTCATTTGTTACTTTGATGTTACTTTACCTTACACTATTCTTTACCTATATTACTGTAAAGTTTCATCCAAATCCGACAATCCTTTTTTTCATGTTAGAGTATCAAACATAGATACATTTACATACATCTATTGGCAGAAACTTTCACATTTATAATATTACTAGCGGTCCGCCCCGGCTTCGCCCGTGGTACATATTTACGTTTTCTCTACATAAAAACCATCCTCGTACTTCAAGGAATATAATAAAAAAAGAATTATCGAAATCGGTTCAGCCGTTCTCGAGTTATGCGCTTACCAACACATTTTGCGATTCATTTTTATATATAAGAAGATAAGAAGATTAGGACTTGTCTCTTTAACATTTTAGTTTTTGCATTATAAATAACTAGATACCTAGGTTCTAATTTAATCTATTTGCAATTCTTATTAATGCATTGCTTTTAAATTTTTAAATACTATTAATGCATAGTTAATAAATAATATTTAATCGTAAGTAATTTTCCAATTCTTATAAGTAGTATTGGAAACGTATTTTCATATAAGTATTTCGGTAGGTATGTTTAATAGAGATCAACTCTATGTCATACTCAAAGATTTATATTCTTCTTTTTTTCATTTGCTTTCTTTCTGCTGTATTTACAAATTTTTAAGTATTAGATAAAATTCGGCTGGCTGCTCCGGCTGGATCACGGGTGGCCGAGTGGTCAGGTTTCAGAAGACGCGGGTTCGAATCCCACCTCGTGATCGTTTTTTTTCCTATTCTTTAAAAAAATATATTTATAAAACATTTGAATGCAATAAAACTAAAATATCAAATTTAATTCAGTAGTTGTCCATTTGTTGTGTTGAGGTCAATAGCAATTTAATGGTAAATAGCATATTTAAATAAATTAATTAATCATAACCCATATATTATATTGTTACTGGTTTAATTTATATTGTGCTCAATGACCAAATAATTTCCAAATTTCAGTTAACTTTTTACACCTGTCCATTGTCGAACAAAATACATATATATTAATACATACATTGAATCCTGAACTGTGATAAATTTCACATCAGTATAATATGAAACCACACATTTTACAAGTTCGCTAAAGCGTGTAAAGGTAATAATTCGTAAAGCGTTATATTAATGCTTTGATACATTTTGTCATGATTTTACTGATATTTGATTTTTAATAAGCTCATAACTAACTTTAGCCCGTCAGTTTTTAAAAAAGAAGACAATCATACATCCAACCATCCACATAATTAATTAAATTACCTTTGCGTTTACAATAGAAGTCAATTTACTTAATAATAAAACTAAACATGAAAGGCCAAAGGAATCTGTTTTACAAAAATGTGTTTTTACGACGTTGATAATGTACTTAATTTAATATTATATTTTGAGAGCTGATTGGATTTTTTCCATCTACTCTTTAATAGAAATTAAAAACGTATATACCTATACATTTATTGCAGTTTAAAAAATCGTTCTATTAATATACATTTCAGATACAAGCCATGGTTGCAATTAATTAGTTATTTGCCAAAATAATTAAATTTTTGTATTTTATTTATTAAAATTGTTAATCGAAATTGAAATTACAATGTATCTTTTTATTACTTTATTACTTTGGTATCAAAACCACGCTTATACAAACCAATGAAACTATATCAAGTTTATAGTAACAAATAACAAATAAGTGACATTGTGTTAAGATAAAGTTTGATTATTGATACAGTGAAGTTAGTAAAGTTACGGTCCAATCAGTCTGTAGTGATACTTGTACAAACTTACATTGTTTGTGGTCGTGAATTGTTGACAATATTTAAGGCTTATACATGCGCTAATAACCTTGACCATACTTGACGGATCTCAAACCTCTCCCGCTGCACCTTCTTTTTGCCTCGCATTTTGTATTTAAAAAGATACCAATCAGTGAAACAAAAAATCCTCGTCAGGGACTGTTGTGTAACTGATAATTTATTAAACATAAAATTTTCAGAGCTCTAAGTCAGCAGGTTACGAAGTTTATAGAGTATTTACGGAAAAATCGATGACCACGGCACATTTTTTTTCTAGAAATCTATTAACTTTGGAAAAAAGTCCTCGCGAGCAATTAAAGATCAAAGACCATCCTATTTTATATATTTTTTTCGGTATTGTGCTTTATGTTGTACCAGACTTTATAGAGGTTGAACATAGTCGAAACTGCCGGGTAACGCCTTAATTTAGAAATTTAAGAATTTAACGGATTTTAAACGCGATTTATTCATTATATTATTGTAATTTCTAGATGTAATAATACTAAAATCAAACACAAGAAAATACTAAATAGTTAATTTTTAATATTTTATTTCAATCGTTTTTTTAGTTAAATTATATCATTTTCTATCAAGGTTTTTCCGCTATGCCTGGCTATCTTAAAAATTTTCAAATTTTACAAGTTTCCCCGTGACCACGCTCACTACAGTGTGCGAAACGAGATATAATATAATGCATAAATTGCCTTTAAAATTCGTAAAAAATTCTAAAGGTTACAAAAATATCTACCCGGGCAGAGTCAGGGCAAGCAGCTAGTATATATTGCATGTAACTTACGTCCCGCCAGACCACAGCCTTGATCAAACTACAGATAAATAAAGGTACTGTATCCAAGTTTCCTTATTAGCTGAGGACTGGCTACTGTTCCCGGATAGTTGGATGTATCCGGGGAGGAGTTCCCGGATCGCCAGGGTATATTGATGTGCTGGAATGTGGATTTGAAGGTTTCAGGGTATAGTTTGGTAAGGAATAGGTGTGATGTAATGTTGATAGAAAAAAAATAGTAGGTATTAGGTACTAATACCTACTCTTATTTTTTCTAATTAATAATACATACATATATAAGTTTATATGTATTTTAAAATTGTAGAGATTAAGTTTGTGCTAGTGATTGAATGAGTGTTGATCAGTTGACGATGAATAAGTGACTCAAGTCATGTAGTCATAATATATTCTACTAGCTGTGCTCCGCGGTTTTACCCGCTTTGCTCCGCTCCTGTTGGTCTTAGTGTGATGATAATATATAGCCTTTCTCGATAAATAGCCTATCTAACACCGAAATAATTTTTCACCGACCAATAGTTCCTGAGATTAGCGCGTTCAAACAAACAAACTCTTCAGCTTTATAATATTAAAAAAATATACCTATAATCATCAAGTAAATCTTAAGCTATATCCTAATACCGAACATAGGTTGTACATAAAATCTGTTACAATGAGATTTCCAAACACCACTTTGAAAGTGTCCCACAAGCACGTAAAACAAGTATATCCTGAAATTTATATATCCTGCTGTATTGGATATTATCTCCCATGGGGTAAGAAGTGACGGGAAACCATAAGATATACTATGTAATGCAATTTTACATTGTTATGGACAATGGACATAGCCAAAATTCTGATAGAACGTGATATTTTGTTTGATCCCCTTGTGATATGGAATATAATATAGGTAGGTATACATTTCTCTTCGGTTTCAATGACCGCTATACATTTTGAAAAAAAAATTCTAAAAGATCCTTACCTATATTTGTGTTCTGTTTCTATTTTCTATTTCATTTTCATTTTGGATATAGGTAAATATACCTTAATGAGTGATACATGAGTGAATGATACAAATTCTCGAATCACGGTGTTTGTAGTCAAACTACGAAACGGCTTGACCAATTACTATGAAACTAGGTCTGAGAATCGGACAACATCTATTTTTCATACCCCTAAATGATAAGAGTAAGGCAGAACAAAGTTTGCTGGAAAAGCTAGTAGGTTATAGTATGTTTGGTTTATATGCCACTCGGCTGGAACTTGAGCGAGCGGCTAGTTATAAATAGGTATATTACAAAGTCAAGCCACATATTAAATTTAAAGTATTTGAAGCAGCTCGCTACGTCGCACTTTAATGCACATACCGTATAATGTACTGTATTCCAGAATTTACTTTAAACTAAATAAAATAGGGAATGTTATATTGTCTTACGTCAAGGAAGATGTAAGGAATGGGTTTATTCTTGTATTGTAGAGAGTAATAAGAGATTGTCCTACATTTTCTTGTCATGCAATTATTCATTTTTATAACGACCGCGACGCGCCGCGGCCGGCGGCTGTCTGGTAAAAAGGTTTCTTGAAGTTTGTGGTAATTAGATGGTGTTGTCTTTGTTGGTGTTATGAGTGTAATTAATTAATTGACAGATTTTAATCGCGCTTTATCACTACATAGTATAAAACAAAGTCGCTTTCTCTCTCCCTATGTCCCTATATGTGCTTAAATCTTTAAAACTACGCAACGGATTTTCATGCGGTTTTTTTTAATAGAACGAGTGATTCAAGAGGAAGGTTTTAGTATATAATTTATTAGGTTTTAGACAAAGCGGTCGAAGCCGCGGGCGGTAAGCTAGTTATGTTATAAATTACTTTTTAAAGTCTTAACCGAATGCTTATAAATGTCCGTATGAATTAATAGAAGTTAGAACCCTGAATTTTCTTGACAGTGTCCTATTATAGCATAACTTAATCATTCACAGGTTTTATGCTCTTGATACTATGTATGAATTAAGAAAACTGATTTCATTTTAAATCTTTCACATTGGTCTCACAAAGCGGTTTTAAAGCGCGTGTTTAACTTTAAAAATGTAACGCAACGAGTGTATTTACTCGTTCAAAAAGAAATGTAAGTAATCGTTCAGTAACATGAAAGTAAATATTAAATAAGAAATGTGTGCGAATCCTTAAAAATAGTTTCTAGCTCTTGCAGAAGACCGATAAGGCAATACCCAGAACCCTCTTCAAAGTATTGATATATGTTGTGTCGATTTGTGTAGCAATTATATAGAGAAATGTATTAGAAAATATATTTTTATACTGCGTGATTTCCTTTATAAACTAGCTTTCCGCTCGCGGCTTCGACCGCTTTGTCTAAAACCTAATAAATTATATTCTAAAACCTTCCTCAATCACTCTATCTATTAAAAAAAACCGCATCAAAATCCGTTGCGTAGTTTTAAAGATTGCATACATAGGGATATAGGAACAGAGAAAGCTACTTTGTTTTATACTATGTAGTGATATATGTGTGTAGCTTTCTGTAGCCGCGCCTACGTAGTCTGGAAATTCCAATAATAATTAGACGTTTCTTATAGTGATAAAAGGTAACCTTTTTCACTGTCTAGTCTTTTAACTATATGAAGACAAAAAAATAATCGCCCTGTTGCGACGTTGTGTCTTACAAACAGAAAAATCTTTCGCATTTATAATAATTTATGTACCTAAGGATACATAATAATAAATTAATGTTATCAAAAATTTAACCTGTCAAATGTAATTACACTTATGGCAATAAATCTGCATTGTAATATGGAAACAGTAATTCGAAGAGTCGAAATTAAAACGTCTGTAAATAATAATATCATGAATAATGTCTTTAATACCTGTTTCATTCAGAAAAATATAAAACTTCCGTTGAACCGAAAAAAATATTAGAGAAAACTGAAGCTTAATAACTTACTCTTTACAAATTAAATAATACCTTACCTTGTATAATACTAGCTGTTGCCCGCAGCTTCGCCTGCGTGGAAAAGATAAATAAACATGATACAAATTTTCTTCCCCTATTTTATCTCCTTGGGGGGAGAATTGATCAAAACCCTTTCTTAGGGGACGCCTCCGTCCTAACATCTACCTGGATGCCAAATTTCAGCCCGATCCGTCCATTGGTTTGGGCTGTGCGTTGATAGATCACTATATCAGTCACCTTTGAGTTTTATATATATAATATAAGGTAATCCGATTTGGTTCGAGTTATATTCCTATGGAAATAAATTGATAAACAAAGAACAGAAAATATCCTTTTACACGTGTTTCTCCATCATATTTTCCATGGAAAAGTTGTACGAATGTTTCGTAAAAGAATATTATCCCGGAACTGTGAGTATATGAAGCCATTTCTGCCCACTTTATAAGACCTTTCTCGATATTCTGGTAATAGGAAATATTGGTAATAGAGGCTTATAGGGTAGTGGCAGGAGTTTGTAGATGTAGTAGGTTTGTGAAGATGAACTAATAGTAATACGTAGTACAAGTACTACTTAATGATACTACATAATATTGTTATCGCGATTTCATTGCAATTTAACCTTGTCTATTCACAGATGAAGAAAGCTCATGAATTGTATGACTTACACCTATTGAACCTATAACCTAATAACCTATTGAAAACTCGAATTTCTATTACCCGAATCTTAAAACTCCGAAAACGGTTGTTAGAACTAAGAAAAGACAGATGTAATGAATGGCAACTTTTTAAAATTATGTTTTTAATTTCTTAGATGAATCAATTTCCAGATGCACTAAAACCAGATTTTTTAAAAGCATTGTAAAAAAATGTTCAAAGGTTTCCGGGATTATGATATTCGGAATACTACAATTCGAGATTACGATAGACCACCGATTACACGTTATAGTTTTTATCGTGTTCTTTGTTATTATAGATTTCTAATATTTTACTTGAACATAATGTCAAAGAAAGTATAATACTTCAACACGAATTAAAACTCAGTAACTCTAAAAATAATCCAGAAAC
>CAJQZN010026830.1:0-19560 GCA_907164685.1 Colias eurytheme
GAAAATTCATGGACTATTGTTATATTTTAGGACATAATGTTGCATAATGACCTGAATGCTAAACTTTTGCTGTTTCAGCTATAATTACTGGAAATTTCGCAACACAAATAATATGTAAATTATTATGAAGATACATGTTTGAGTGAAAAAAGGGAAATACATTTTCATACGCATTATTTGACACTACTAATAACCGAAAGCTGCCAATTGTCACAGTAGGTACCTAATAATTATCATGCCAATCACAAAAATCTACAACCACACAACACTTTAACTAATAACTTGAAAAAATGGGACTATAAACCCAATATCCGATATGATTTAAATTCAAATGACGCCGGCTTCAATAGTATATTTTCCGCGGCATATTTCCCAATAAACGAATTTCTTTGAGAGGAAATCGAGGGACCTTTGGCCTCACGTTCTTCATTTACGGACCCTGATAAAATGGTGGAAACAAAGATATATCAAAGGGATTGGATATTTAGTTGATATTATTGGATACTGGTTATGGAAGATTTATCGTTACGCTTCTGACCACAGATTCAAAGGCATTGAATATAGATTCTAATATTGGCATTTGATCAGCATTAACTAGAGTGGACTTAATAGGACTCTTTTGTGAGAGATTTTATGAACAGTACCAACTATGTTATTATTGGTTTATTAATATGCAAAGAATATAATTGTAGTAGTTTTAATATCTGCATAAGATAATTAATACACACTACAATCTGCATAGTACGAAATACAAGTTAATATAGGTATCTATACCTGGTAATAATAATATTTGGATAATTATAGATAACTAGTGGTCCGCCCCGGCTTCGCCCGTGGTACATATTTCGCAATAAAAGGTAGCCTTTCTCGGGTATCAAAATATCTCCATACCAAATTTCATGCAAATTGGTTCAGTAGTTTAGGCGTGATTGAGTAACAGACAGACAGACAGAGTTACTTTCGCATTTATAATATTAGTAAGGATTTAATGAAACAGTTATATGATAATAACAATGGAAAGTAGGTAAATTGCACCAGATATTTTCTTGCAGTTATTATATTATTAAAAAGTCGTTCTGACGTCTGCCGTGACAGTATGAGAAGCAATACCTACACGAATCACTTTTTTATTTATTGTTACGGCTCAATGACTTGGCTCCTATTTTATCTCCCGAACGAAAATTCAATAAATACACTGAGTGGCTTACTAAGTATAGAAAGAACTTACATCTGCCAAACATTGATTCGTTGTTGGCGCCGGAACAAATTTCAATTTTATTTAATTTGTCTTCAACAAAGTATAAAATTGCTCAAAAAAGGAGTTTCTTTACCAGTTACTCTCTTATATTGAGTACAACCATACTGCAAATCGTATAAATGTGTATTACTATATTAATTTACGTAATTGCCAAAATTCCACACAAAATTTTCGAATCGGACCAGTAGTTCCTGAGATAAGCGCGTTCAAACAAAACAAACAAACTCTTCAGCTTTATAATATTATGTCTTAGTATTAGTATAGATAATGTGTTCCCTTATAATATAAATTAATTAAAATAGATAATTATATGCAAGGCTATAAAATCCAATGAATTCTCATAACATTGAGGATATTGATTGAGTCGAGTTTACAGAAGGTGATGTATCGTTTACGTCTCTCGTAAACGAGGAAATTTTTACACTCTGCAAATATTTGTTGAACCACCCGCTGCGTACGGAAATATTTCATTTTAACCATTATTTATTGGACTTTTTAATTTAAACGGGTTATGTTTATCTTGTTTTATATTTTGTTTTAAGATCTTTATAATACAGTGATCGTAGACTATTTAAACAGATCGGTATTGCGCCGAATATTTTTTTTATCTGGTAATTTACTCGGTATGTTACAATATATGAAATTTCCACCGAAGTCAATAATAACGTCGCTCACTCTCCTAAATATAGACTAAAAATTAGAATAAAACAATTACTTTTTATCCATAATAGGTACCTATTTATCTTATTATCCATTATAATAAGCCATCGATAATAATATTTCGTTAATTTATAAATAAGAATAATAGAGATACTTAATGTCACAGACACATTAAACGCAGTAAAATGTAGAGCCCACTTAAACTGTTTGAAACAACCTTAATAATACTGGACATTAATAAAGAAAATAATGGATTATTATATAAACCAGCTCTTGCAGCTAAGTGTAATGCAATGCAATTATTTCTCAAAGTAATCTAAGTTGTGTTGAATTGCAGCAAATCCTCTAGCGTCTACAAAGTTTACTTCTAAGTACAATCTAGTGTATCGACACCTGCGCCCAAGAGAGAGATAGCTATATTAATTAAGGAACGTCTCACTCGTGTGCGTGTGGAAGGGTCTAAAAATTATTAGTAGGTGTAGTTTACGCATTTACACAACAAGAAAACATATTTTTCAGGTTTTGTTTGGCTCCGAGTGAGGTATGTATAAAATGAAATTAAATTTAGTAATAAGTTAATTATTATATTGAGAAAATCGAATATAACACATTCAAATAAAAGTTTATTATTGATTTCAATTAATCTATACTAATATTATAAAGAGGAAAGGTTTGTAATTATGTATGTATGTATGGTTTTCACGCATAAACTACTGGACCGATTTCAAAATTTCTTTCACCATTAGAAAGCTGCATCTTCACTGAGCAACATAGGCTATAAAACATGTAGGTACCACGGGCGAAGCCGGGGCGGACCGCTAGTTTGTTATAGGTAAGGTATAAGATACTAGTGCATACTTTTTTAGTTTTCACACTATGCCAATTGTATCCAATTTTGACTCTATAATCTGTCATAATAAATATTTTGGTGAAGTTTTTAAATTTATTCAGTAGTGTTTACAATCAAAAAGTAGTTGTAAAATTATGAGTTTTGATGTTTCAACTATAATACTGCCTTCTATTAATTTCACTCAAGTTGTTTTAATTCTGTTTCTCTTGTCACCCGTACTGGATATTGTGACTATAGGGAAAAACATAAAGCTATTAGAAGATAATTTTAAAAGTAACATTTTTACTATTTCCCTAGCAGTGTTGTATGTAACAACTATCATATCAGCAGGAATTATTGCACCAACAAAAACTTTGAGTCAGTTAAAATCAAAAGCCAACAAACAAAAAGAATCAGCTGATATTGAATTAAAAAATGTAATAGCAGCTACAAATGCAGTAAGAGAAAATATCCTGGGTGCCTTTTCATTATTCTTCTTACTTGTAACATTACGCTTATGTGACTTCCTAAAATTCTCAGCCAAGTTAGTTGAATTTGCAAATTTGATGGCAAATTATGATCTCATAGACATAGCGTATGTTGAAAGCAAAATCGACTTATCAATTAGTAATATAGATACGGAAGACGAACAAGATTCAATTCATTGGCCATCAATAGCTGATTTCAGCAAAAGTGAACATTGCAAAATACAGAAATTCTTCAAGTTTACACCCAAAAAAGCTTTATATACAGAATCTGATATAAGACGAGAAACCAGAATCATTAACGTAATCTCTGACGACACAAATACCACAAATACTCCAGAAATCAGTAAAGAAACATTTATTTTGGAGAAACCAAAGTTAGATTGAGCATTTCAAAGAGAAGCAATACGCAAATATCGATCTTTTCATCATCAATTTATAGTACACATTAATTTGTCAGAAGATTACATTTAAACGAGAAATGATAAATATTTTTAGTGCTCTATCAGGATCGTTAATAATTTTACAACTAATACTAATACTCCTACTATTAAGACCCATAAAGGAACCAAATGTCATACGAGATACATGGTTTCATTTACTGCAATATAATAACTATCCTCCTAATATTATTTTCTTACTTTCAACATGTCTATTCTTGAATGTTCTTTTGGAAACTGTATGGGAGAGATTTTACTATTCAAAGCTGCTACAAAATGTTGAAGATACAGAATTAATATGGCAATTTTATTTCAGCAAGTTTTCGCTTGGATTCACATGTTTCTTTGTCGCAATAAGTTTAATGATATTATTGGAGAAACTTATACATTTTACGATAACTATGGCGCAGCTTCTCGACTTTGAACTCATGTGCAGACACGCAATATTGACGAAAAGTGATAAAACTAAGTTCTCGAATGCATCCTATATAGTATCTGCGCTGAGTAAATTGAAAATTATTAGAACAAAGACATGAAGGAATTTAGTATCAAATATTTTGTAATTCAATCTTACGAAAAAAATATATTTGACGAAGTAAATATTTGACTTTTATTTAAAGACAACAGAACGATTTAGTTCCACTCTGATTAAGCAATAAAGTTAATAATTACATTCATAGAATTGATTTTTTTATACATGTTGCTGCGCCATCATCCTTTTTCAATGATATTACATATATATAAAAGAAAGTCGTGTTAGTTACTCCACTTATTACTCAAGAACGGCTGAACCGATTTAGCTGTAAATTGGCAGGGAGGTTAGTTTAGAGCCAGGAGAAGGACATATGATACTAAATAAGCCTCTAATTATTTATCAGTTACTTTTTCGTAAGAACTATTTATTATATAATATTTATATTTAATAATCGTTTATTAAATGTTGGTTTACCAAATAAATAATTAAACTAGGGACGCTTAATATTTATGGCTTATTTATGGTATAAAAAGTGGTATCTGCGCTGCTGACGTTCAAAAATTAAAAGACTATTAATATTTGTCACTAGATTGTCATTCCATACAAATCATGGTGCCAGATACGTTAAAAATCAAATAAACAGATCTAGTTTGAAATCCATATTACAACAATATGCCTTAATTTTACATGAACCATAACCAGATCCGGTAATACAGAAGAAATGGACGTGAGCTGCATTATACTCGGTTGCTTTTTACTTTTCCAAATGGCAGTCATACTGACAATGCTCAATCCCATCCTCCTCCAACAACAGGAAAACTCCTCGTGTATTTCAATAGAGCGATGAAATCCTGCAAAACGTACTACAGCTTAATCGCCCTCTATTTCTTCGTCATTATATACTACGGTATGTTTATCCCGTTGCTGAACATATCAAAACTAATATCTAACAAGATTCCGAACGAATACGAAAAGTTGGTGCTATTGAGCCGAATCGAGAGAAACTATTTAATCGCGGGGTTCTCTCTTTTCCTGTTTATCGTACTGTACGGAGTCCGAACGTTAGTTTCCTACGCCGCAAGCCTGCTTCATATATCGATGCTCCCAAGCGAAACCTTGATATCGCGGAAAAAGGGATTTCCTTCAGAAAATATCTTGCCTAATTTGTTGCGAGTAAAGAGGTCAGTGTCCTACGAGAGTATTCTATTCGCAAACGAAGAGTTGAGGATGATACTGAAAAGAGTCGACTTCCCACGCAATAGTGCTCCATCTATCTTGGAATAACCAATATAAACACATCCTAAATAAAAGTTTCGAATAAATTCGACGCCATATTTCGTATCTCGTTTCTCAGTTATATTTTGTATTGCGAAACCATCGGATATCGTCTTGCACGTAAAGAATACTGCCAAGAATTCGGGAATTCCTTGGAATTACAACGGGGCGAGAGGCGACGGGAAATATTCGAAAAGACAAGGCCGTAAAAATAAAATGCTACACTGCAAAGGGAAAGAAATGTCAAGTTGGAATGTAGGGTGTGGAAGGAGGATGGAAAATCCAGTTACATATAAGTGTTCCACTAGAATATATAGGCGATAGGGTGAAATGTGTGAGCAACTTCTGGCAGTCACATAAATTATACGTCCTATTTTTTCCCTTATTCTTATTCCTTATTAGCTACAATTTTGAATGGTTGTGGAAATATTCAATAACTCATAGATAGATCACATGAATATAAAAAAAAATTGAGGAAGTCATCGCTTATGTATTTATTGAACCATATTACTATTACTCAGTAATTCATCGGTAAGATGTCATATTAATAAAATATAAACCATCGAATGTGTTTTATTTTATTTTTCATGCAATTAATGAAAAGCTTGTTATAATTTGTCAAATACTGTAAAGTACTGTACGTTATTAAAGTGCAAGTCCAATACTGTCCAATAATTAGCAATCATCTCATTAATTAGGCTTGATTGCTTGCTATCACGAGTATTAGATAAGCAGGTATATACTACAGAAATTGTCTAATATTACAGATGATATCTATACTAATATTATAAAGCTGAAGAGTTTGTTTTTTTGAACGCGCTAATCTCAGGAACAACTGGTCCGATTTGAAAAATTCTTTCGGTGTTAGATAGCCCATGTATCGAGGAAGGCTATATATCATCACGCTAAAACCAACAGGAACGGAGCAATGCGGGTGAAACCGCGGAGCACAGCTAGTAGATAATATGGATATTGATTGCAGCCAGAAAACTATTAATATGAATCGTTACTCGCCTTAATCGCTTTTTCCATAAACATTCAAGCAATTCGCTTAGAAGTTTAAACGACCCCTCAACTAAGAAAACTTCTGATTCAATTTTTTCGTACACAAAGTCCTCATAAAGTTTACGAATTCATTTCATTGGCTCTGCCTAGCCGTGCGGAAAAGTTGGGAAACAAAAGAAAGCTAAGCCCTGACTAGCGAAGTGCTTACCAACCGTAATTATGTCAGAAAAAACTATCGAATCGGTATTTGCTTTAAGATTTATTTCATCCCAGAAAATCCTCATTTAGTTACTGGAAAGTGGACGGAACGACGGTTGTGTGTGGTGCGAGTTATAAGCTGCACACTTTTAATTGTATTAAATAAATATTTTTTGCCATTGGTCAATGTTGGTATGAATTAAAAAAAATCTTGTAACATGCGCAAATAAAAATAATGAAAATGAAACCTTTATTTATGAATTCTCTGCGAATTAAATTTATTTTAATAAGTAAAATACCAACCCAAATACCAATAATATAAGCTCCATATCGTACATTTAGCTTGAGCGCTTAGTATAAAAACAGAACTTATAGATCTCTTCATCCGTTATATGATATTGAAAAATACAAATACCTACCATTTATCAAGTCTAAACATATATTATATACTAAAAAAGTATAATTTTTCCCAGATACGTGCCATATCATTCGCTTGTGGTTTAAACCACACAGCAGTAACGTACACTTAAATAAAACTTCCATAGCTCCTTTTTACCGAAATCCTTTGATCTGACCAACTTTTTCGATTATTCGACCGTGTCGTGATGTTACCAATGATACATTTTATTGGCTTAATGGACTTTTTGTATAATGTTATTTATAACTTTTGTCTTTGATCAACCGATATTATGGGCGATAATCCGATCTGAGATTTTCGTTTACAAAACATGTTTGAAGTTTAGTGTTATTAGATTTTCGCTTGGTTTATATATTTATACTTCTTCTTATATTTTGATGTATTATTAATAGAATATTGGTAAATATCTTTGATATACATACAGCAGTATCATTACTCTTTAGTCTAGTAAATAATCCATACTAATATTATAAATGCGAAAGTAACTCTGTCTGTCTGTCTGTTACTCAATCACGCCTAAACTACTGAACCAATTTGCATGAAATTTGGTATGGAGATATTATATTATATAAATTAAATATTTATTGAGTTCTTAAAAAGATGGTAATTGAATTTCATAAGTGTTGCTATACTTCATTACACTAAGTTTATAAAGTAGAAAACCGAAAGCCAAAGTAATTTAAAGTCCAATAGTTAATTCCAACTATCAATTGCATTGCAAGGACAGAACAACATTTCACTTTACAATTTTGAGACCGCCTCCTTGGTACAGTGGTTGACGCGTGAGCGTAGCACCGAGGTGTCCTGGGTTTGATTCCCGGTGGAAACGAAGAAAAAAAAATATCTCGGTCAGGTAGGACACAGAAGGCAGATCACCTACTTGTCTCTAAAGAAAATTGATCAGTGAAACATATGTATAATGCATCTACCCCTTACCCCACTAGGGGACATGGGACTTCACTTCACTATACAGTTTTTGTTATAACTCTAATATCTAAAATCATTGTCTTAAATCTACATATCCTCAATGCATGCTCTCCACGCATTTGACCCAATTTCCTTCATGCGAGATTCACAAATCTTTATATTATACGCATATAAATCTCAAGGAAAATCCAACCAGAAAACCGCTTCAGCCAAACACACTCCTTTTATTTTTAAATTCTTCGTACGCTGTCAGCATAAACAAGACTCAAGTATGCTCTGAAAATGCTTTCAACTGAACAGAACTAAGTAAATGTTCGCATATTGTCATAATATGCTGAGGATGTGTTTTAACAATTTTTATGGTATTTAACATGTTTCAGCAAGATCCTATCGAGATAGAAGTGCGATCCGTAACTTCATCTCAATACTAGTATGCTTTTATCGCTACTTCTAATTTAAGCTTCCTAATTAACTCTAAAACACGTTTCTACGTAATATTACCCTGAACAAGCCAAAGCAAATCGGTCAAGCTCTTCAGGAAATAAAAAAAATACACATCATATCAATTGAAAAGTAAACAAAAGTTCCAATTAGTTTCATCATCAAGGCTCATTTCCAAATTATGAGTTTTGATATGGATAACAAACATTTTAACTTATCGAAGGTAATTTTTATGCAGATTAAGCTGACCTATCTGTTGAAATCTTGCTTCCAGATTTGGTACTTTATCGAAATATTTTGACCTATAAATCTCATCAGAAATTTCGTATTTCTGATAACTCAATGTTTTTATTAATTCTTTTGAATCTGAATGCTAGTTCTATCATAATCAATCTGTAGATATTAAATTTTTAAATAGTAATCTAATTAGGTAGATATAATAAATTAATTTGTTATAATTTTCATACATTGCCTGACTAATTTGAGTAGATAGGTAAACTTATGGACCTCATTCAGTCTAAGTATATTCCATTTTATTAATTTCAAAGTATCATTTTAACAAAAATTATAGTAGTTATTATTAGTATCATTTATTTCATTTCTTTATAAGCTTTAACACCAGTCTTCTCTGAGGGTGTGGTACTGCGACCCAATTTATTTCAAAACCTCAACTTAAAACTTCCCACAGTTTTCGTACGTAGATTCAATAGATAGCTGAATGCAATGGGCGAACATTAACCCAAAACGAAGTTTTTAAATTGGCGCAAACCTAGTCTTTATTAACACATTTACCCAAGTTTAGAGTTCAAGTATTTTAACCCGCGAATAATAGGGTGAGAGAATCTGTCAGGGATAGCATAATAGAGATTTCCTCAGCCAGAAAGAGATGGATATAGCCGTGCTAATGGCCCCAGGCAAGTTGGGTAAAGGCTCTCATAAATAAATGAGGGAGTGTGTACAGTTTTTCCCGTTTTTTAGGGATCCGTAAAGGACAATGATCGAAATAAAATGAAACGGTTCAGGTTTTGTTGATTCAAATTATTATTTAATTATGAACGAAAATTATGTCGAAGAATACATTACGTTTCGAGAAGCCGTGGTTTAAAAGCTACTGATTTTTCAGTTCATTACATATTTAACAAAAATGAATGCGTACAATTCATACACACAAAGGTTGTACATGAGAATAAGGTCACGAAAGTAATTGCATAAACAAATAAAAAGTAAATACAATTGATCTACAATATGCAGTGATGAAAACTAATCAATTTTATTTGTTTTCTAAATCTCACTTGAAAACGTTCCATTATTTAGACAAGCTTCGATCAAACTAGATTTTAATAAAATCGGTGAATCAATGGTGTTCTTCGTAATAGAAAAGTATAACATAAACAATGCATTTCATTGTTTTTGAACTTAGAGTACATTAGATACAATATCTCATCATAAACTAAAATAGAAAACTAACAAATAACATAATATTATGTACGTAATAGCCCAGTCTTATTTTAAACAATCAACAAATATCGTAAAATAAAAACGGGGATACGGAAACCTTCACATTTTAACCATTAACTTTGTAAATAAAAATAAAGAAATTAAAAAGAGATGTGTTACGCGGAACAAATAATAAAGGCAGTTGACACCTAAAAGAACGCAAACAAAAACAGGTTCTAAATCAATACTTTGACGAAACGAATGTTTTCTGCAAAATATTTTGGAAAAAAACATAAAGTAAATTATATAATAGCTCAGTATAAAATGTTTATTTTGTTTTGCTCAACATAATATTTTCCTTTCTCCCCGTGGTTGCCTGGGAGAGATCACTTAACATAAGGCCATTGTGCTTTAATTTTATGTGTTTTTGTTACCTTTATGTACATTTTTTTGCCTATTATAATTAGTAAAAGTATATAGTTTATATCAGCTTACTCACGCTTGACTTTCTTTCAAGTCATGAACCATTAGAGTTTTATGAAACTATAGGTTAGATGTTTAGTATGTATGCTTACTAAGTGTTTTGAATATGATACAATAATTATGTAAGCACTAGCTGCGCTTCGCGGTTTCACCCGCCTGGCTCCGCTCCAGTTGGCCTTAGCGTAATGATATATAGCCTATAGCCTTCCTCGATAAATGGGCTATCTAACACCGAAATAATTTTTCAAATCAGACCAGTAGTTCCTGAGATTAGCGCGTTCAAACAAACAAACTGTTCAGCTTTATAATATTAGTAGAGATTTAGTGAAACCCCGTGATCAAAGTAATTTGGACTTCAAGAACCTTTTCACTATTCACTGATCAAATTTTTTGACCTGTTAACACAGAGTATGTATATAGGCTATTTAACTAAGTCATAACTGATAACCATATATCATTTTTGTAAACGATTTTACGAACGCGATTATGATAAATAAACTGAATAATGACGTAAAATAAAATATAGTAAAATACATTTTTTTTTATAGTGACCAGTATATTTTAAAAATCAGTATTTATGGAGAAGAACTGGCAAGAAACTCCGTAGTTGCTCTTTTAAAATCATGTCATCAGTCATCACACATAATTTTCGACATCGCGTTTTGAGTTATAATTTTCCCTCCTCAAAACCAATAATTAATTTACACAAAACAATTTTAAAAACACAATCGTTTTAAATAGTTCCATTTAATTAAAATACCAAGTGAAACCGGGGCTTAATAGCGAGCCTACTAACATTCAGAAGCACGGTTCATTACGCAACTTGGTTAAAACAAAAGAAAGTCACAAAATATCCTCCTTTCGTTTTATTGAGGACTTTCAAAAGCTAGGGCGGGGTACGGCCGGTACAAGTTAGGAGCGATTTGATGAATGTTTTAAATTTTTTTTTTGTATGAAAAATTATGAAGACCAGGTTATAATTTTTTATGAAAATGTTTAAAAGGGATGTACTCACATGAAAAAACATTTTTATCTTTATTCGACAAATTTTCATCGTACAAAAGTCTAATTAATATATCATGTAAAATGATAGCAAAAATATTTTTTTTTCAAACTAAAAGAGTAATATTATACAGTTATAACTGTATAAAGATACATCATTTCTCTCTTTACGTATTTGCGTATCGAGATGTTTCTACAGATCTATCACTTTTATAATATCTTATGATTTTTGGATTAACTTTCGATTAAAACTCACGCATATAACGTGAAACTATCTGCTAAGAGTAATATAGGTAATTATCATATTAATATTACAGGAACCCATTCTTGTTCAGATGACGATGAAAATTACAATATACCTACATTTAATTATACAATAAATTCAAAAGCCGACTGTCTCCTGTATCTAATAATATTCATTAAAATTTCCAAATTCAATACCGGATACTAAAAACGCAATTGTTCATTTATTGGCGTCAAGGGCGGGGCCGTGTGGTCCAATTTAGAAGCGAACGTCACGCGCCTCGTAATGAAGAAACTTCGTTGAATAATGCGACGTGACTAATGAAATAACTTATTTCTTGGAACACTTAAAATGATGTTCGTTCAAAAATCATGGGCGCAAAAGAATGGCGTCACTTGCGTACTTTTTAAGAAGGGACAGTTTTATTTCTTTTTACCTTTATGTATCTATAGAGTATAGACATGTAATAATGATATTTTATTAAATTTCCATAATAATAATGGTAGCTTTCTTTCTTTGTCTTTTGAAGCTTGCTTTCAGATGAAACGAAAATCAATTTCAAGTACTCAAGAGATCATCATTATTGTACTTGCATAGAAAACAAGATAGATTGCAAAATAAACAAGACGTGTGGCACTCGGGGACTGCCGCGGTAAAGCTATTGCATGCTATGCCTTCAAGCCACACCTCCGCGCCCGTAGGAGTGGGGAGCGTGAGGTTTTTCGTTACTAAATTTCTGGATTCGGTCCCCGCGCTCAAGGCCCGCGATAGAAGCTTAATAAATTCTGCACCTTATATTTCTGGACTAATGATCAAACTTACAATCATTTAGAATCAATTATATTATGCTGTTCTAGCAGCGGCATTGAAAGTCATCCGCTTCCAAATGTGATTAAACATTAAAATGACACGACTAAGAAGGCAATGACGTCACGTCTCGTGGATAATGATGGGAACTTGACAAACGCAAAGTGAATATTGGAGGGAACCTTCTTTGCGATGTGAATTTTAATTCCTCCGTTTAAATGTTTGGGCCAATTCGTGTTGGAAATGAATTATTGGTGGTTGGATGGTTCGTGGGAAGTATTAAGAGGGTAGAATGTAGGTTTGGTGGGGAAATATTAGGGTGAAGGCTATGTAGGTTTAAGTTTGGTGAAATGTGTGGATTTTTGTAGTAATCGCATTGTCTTTCATTTATTTTTACATGTAGGTATTTAAAATGTAACTTTGAAAAGCTTTCAAGTAAATTCATTATATTATGTTTTTAATATTATTTTGATTAAGCATAAGAAGAAATGATTGATGAAAAATGTTTTATCCGTTGTTAAATTTAAGCTTGTTTAGTTAAAACTAGTTGGCGATGTTTAACTACCCTAAAATATTAATATTATTAAGTACTCCTATTGTGAGCAATATATAAAACATCTTTTAGCTATATAATAATTACTCATAATTTTAAATAGCAATATTCATCTAAAAAGGAATAGGTAACCATATCAACGTACATGAACAACGTACATAAAATTTAAAATCAAAGCAAACAAATACGTAGCGATATCACAACAGCCAATATCGAATTACTTGCACCACTCGTTAATCCAAATGCGTTCAAAGATCAAACACAGCGCAGATACCAACGTCTGGTATAACCTTAAATATTAACGTTTATTTCTGTTTTCGAGACATCCTCGACGGGATTTGTAAACAACCTTACTACTTTGTTTTTGATAGCGCTGAGTTCGTTCGCTTATTTTTCGCTTGTTTGCACGTGAATTATTGAATTTATTCATTTCGCCGATATTATTCCTGAAATAGATATCGATTTTTTGTATGAACGCACTTTGTTGGTGCGTTGGAATAAATTAAAAGTCAATATTGTGCTCCCAGAGGCGTATCAAAAGGAGCATTAAATAAAGTTGCTTTGTCTTACAATATTATATATTAATACCCGAAGGAATAGATGGGAATTAAGCTACTGTTTATTTAGTGCTTGTTCAAATAGAAATATTCTTAATAACATATTGAAATAATATTATTAAGGAAGTGGCATTTCAGTGACCGGAAAATTTTTATTTTATAGAGTCGATTTTTAAAGAATTTATTGGCTTCAATCCCGATTATGAAAAAAGTTATTTTTTGTAGAACATTGATCTCTAAGTATCTCTAACGATAACCACTATTCTTACCAGAAAAGCCACTATCAAGCCCTAACTATATTCCCTTAATTTCTTCCACATTAATAAAGCATCACGACAATGTGTCTGAAGGGCATTGTGTTCACAAAGCACTGACAAATGAATGATTCGGACGAGCTTTGTAACACCAATTGTGACTAAGGGTGTGGATTGCCCTTTCGACTTTTGTGTATGATATATTTAGGTATTACGGCGGGTTTCTGAATTGAGTATTTGACGTTAAGAACTTCACAAACCTTAAATGTTGCTTAAATATTTTAAGCTATTGCATAGCTTTTATCTCAGCGCGGCGCAGCAGCGGCGCAGCTTTGAGCGCGGCGACCGAATATAAAAATTCCGTAACGAAAAAACCTAACACCCCCCACTCCAACTGGCACAGCGATGCGATGCTATGCAATAGCTTTACCGTGGCAGTCCTCGAGTGCCACACATATTTTTATTTTGTATTAAACATAAGCTTTTTTAATCAAATCAATTCTCAATTCACAAATCGGCATTTAATGAATTTGCTGTAATAATTCGGTATTAAGGAGCTTGTTCAATGTTCATGTTGTGATTAGTGTATATTTTTACTGCTGTGTGTAAGTTCTTGTTTTTCAATAAAAAGTTTCGTACGTTTTATTTTACGTTACGTTCCATATTTCTTGAGAAAAATTATAAAGTATTTGAACCGTAATTTCAAAGACGTGTAATATAGAAGTACTTCTCATAAAATTTACTTCAAGAAGAGCCATTTGACGTAGTTTTTATGTCAAACTATTTTAATAGTACTCCTGCAATAACTTAGAAAAATATTTCAATTGAAAAATAATTGCGGAATTTTTCAATAACGACAATACTGTTATTATGATGATTAATTTTAAGAGCATCGTATATTAAACCATTAACAGAAATACAGAAGTAAACATTAAAATAAATGCAATAAAAAATGTAACGATTAGGTCTTGGTTACTTCTGCTTTATAACAACAAAATACTTTAACAATAAAATATATAATAAAACGAATACACTTCATTTACAGGTACCTAAAATATCTTCGTCATTACAATTGGATCAGCACACCCGAGGTCATCGTCCCCAAATCACTAAAAAACACCTGAACCAAGCAAACAAACTCGAAAAATATCCACTAGATCGTAAAACTAGCTACGTTATCGCATTAGACCTTTCAATTCCCTTCCACAAAGCATCCCCATATAATGATATTAGTCGCCAAGCGTCGATATAATTTGTACGTACCTTTGTGAAGAGTGTTCGCCGTCCGTTATTCGGCCTCTTTTCAAAGCCGATTTGCTACACTTAAATAAATACGCACATGAATTAAGACGCCAAATTCGATATACAAGCTGGGTATTAAGTGGTTGTGTTTATTTTTAGGGATTTATTTTACACGTGCGCTATAAAATGTTTCAACAACACGAGCATTTAACATGAACTATTATATATTTTAGCTAGATAAATATACATAACTCTTATCTTAATTCTTCTTTCTTCGCTTATGCGTGTCGGAACGAACTATTTATTCATGTAATAACGTGTTTTTTGTTACCTATTTATTTATACATAGCTTTTTATTACAGATTCCTTCAATCCAGGCAGGAAGGTTTGAATGAAGACTGTTTCTGTGCGAGAAAGCGTGGTACAACTTCGCACAAGATGGAAGACGATCTGACAGTGTCGAAGGGCAGAAGATAATTGACCAATACCACGATCTCAGATCTTTTTCTTCTAGTGGCAAGATAGTTAATAAAAATATTATAATTATGTAAAACGTGGAATTTTTATTTTCATCCCCTAAATGAATAGATAGGTACTAGCCACTATGATGTACTCAAAATATTTTATATCAACTGCATAGTTGTATTTTATGCTAATTTTATGAAGTAAAAACATTAATGAACAAGTTTTTTAAGGCTAGAAAAATAATTAGAACTAATAAGACGCTGACTAAAAGTGCCTTGATTACCATTTTTAAAAGTGATAGAGTTATGTTTATAGAAGTTTAACACTTTTTAACGAACTCTTAACGCAACGTTTCTATTTTTTAAATTAGTCTATTAGGAGGCATTATTTGAAATTCATTTTAACCATAAGATATTTATGGACTATATCTTTTTATGCCGTGTTGACTCCGGTATAACATGCTAGTCCATACTAATATTATAAATGCGAAAGTAACTCTGTTTGTCTGACTGTTACTCAATCACGCCTTAACTACTGAACCAATTTGCATGAAATTTGGTATGGAGATATTTTGATACCCGAGAAAGGACATAGGCTACCTTTTATTGCAAAATATGTACCACGGGCGAAGCCGGGGCGGAACTCTAGTTATTAATAACTTGCAATATTGATACTTCCTAGAAGCCCACTTAATATAAACGTTTAAACACAAACTATTATTTACAAGACTGCAGTATAATCGCCGGTTTCCATATTCCCAGAAAGGATTTAATCTAATTTTAAACATGTTTTGAAGAAGAGTTCGTAGACTCATGAATAAAACAAAGTCTATTTGATAGTTCACAAAATAATATTTTATTATGAAACTTAGAGTACACTGTGTTCGAGAACTTTCGACCGTTACAAGTAAGTTTAGTTAAAAATAGTTGCGTAATAACACTAGATGCTGATAGAATTATTTATTGATACAAACAATGTAAGATAATATTCGTGTTAACAACTTGGATAGGGATGAACTTGATGATAAGATTGGATAAAAATATGATGTTATACGTTGAATAAAATCTTTTTGAAAAACATTTATTTCGTAAATACCTCAGTACCTTTTTTTGAATACTAGACGCTCTTACAGTCAGGGAAGACACAAATTTTTCAGTTTTTTATTATGTAAATAAAACGAATTTCCGAAGCTATAGGAGAAAGTTTTAAATATATTAATTTTTTGAGTTTATAAACAACTAGCGGTCCGCCCCGGCTTCGCCCGTGGTACATATTTCGCAATAAAAGCCTATGTTCTTTCTCAGGGTCTAAAGATTGTCTGTGCCAAATTTCATCAAAATCGGTCCAGTTGTTTATGCGTGAAAACCATACATACATACATAATTACAAACCTTTCCTCTTTATAATATTAGTATAGATTTATTGTTGAACAAAGAAAATATTGAAACCGTTTTATAGATTACTATCGAATAATTTGCCTATAGTATTGTGACAATGGTGACAATATTCTAGAGCTAAAGTTAGAAAATTTAAAAATTACACTTCTATAGCCTACATTATCATCGTCCCAAGTGCATATTATGAATTACAAATATAATATGTTCTTAATGACGATTCGTACTCAAATCCATATAATTTCAAATATATGCCATAGTACCTACTCCAATGCTGTCTCCCAAAGCGCAAACCCTTCACTGAAAAATCGATTCCAATAATCGAATCACGATTCGTCTAATCGATTCGCTGAAGATAGGCGATACTTCCGCTCTTGGCTTTACGATTTCCGCAGCGGAACCAAGATTTCCTATACAGGTAATCACTTATCCGGCCTTTGAATAGTGTATATCAGGGGATTGACTGGATTAATGAATTGAATATATTATGGTAATGATGTAATGAAAAATGTTTCTTTTACGTCTTGTAATGTATGTAGCTTCTTGTCTTGTAAGTACGTAGATGTAGGAACATCTATACTTAATATTATAAAGCTGAAGAGTTTGTTTGTTTGTTAGAACGCGCTAATCTCAGAAAGTACTGGTCCGATTTGGAAAATTCTTTCGGTGTTAGATAGCCCATTTATCGAGGAAGGTTATAGGCTATGTATCATCATGCTAAGACCAACAGGAGCGGAGCAATGCGGGTGAAACTGCGGCGCACAGTTAGTACTACAATAATATTACTCTGAAATGACTTGAATAGAAAGCTTTCTGATAGCTTTTATAAAATGTTATGGGTGACATTGGATATAAGATGTTATATCCAATGTTGATTGATATTTTTATTTTGAAGTAATGAATAAAGTAAGACATAATATTGATGATTTCAACTGGGGTATTAAAATATGTATAATGTCTTTTAGAATGAGAAACAATGGCGTTTTTAGAAATTGAAAAAAGAGGTTTATATTTTATCAACTTTTCCTATTGTTACTGGTTTTGTACAGAGACGCGATCCGTCTAAAAAATATCGAGAGGTAAAATATATTATCAAGTTAGACCTACAAGTTCTATTCATTTTATTCATATTTTCATGCATTGTGTTTGCCCATTTTCATATCCGCAATAATAAAAAAGCAGTCAAATTATCACTCCCATCCTTATACAGCGTGTTTTATAGCTACGATTTATATAATATTTCCTGTTATTGCTGCAGAGAAGCACTCGCTACAAAATAAATAACATTTAATAGTAGAACAATTAAATTTATGTCTTCCATTAAGGACATTCTGCAAAGGAAACTAAAAGGGTTAAGCGTTTAATTGTCTAACGCAGAAATAATTACTGACTTTATTAATTTAACTTTCAGTTTAAATTGTTGCTCTTTCAATGAAGTCACTGGGAAAGGAATATAAAGTCGGTATGGACTTTTATTTAGTACTGGTGAGTTGGCGACTCGGGCCTTGCGGCGGCTGCAGTCGAAATACGTGCCAGAGCATAATGATATTATCATTTATTTCGTACTAGCGGTCCGCCCCGGCTTCGCCCGTGGTACATAATATTTACGTTTTCTCTACATAAGAACCATCCTCGTACTTCAAGGAATATAATAAAAAAAGAATTATCGAAATCG
Source organism: Colias eurytheme (assembly GCA_907164685.1). NCBI lineage: Eukaryota > Metazoa > Arthropoda > Insecta > Lepidoptera > Pieridae > Colias > Colias eurytheme. The sequence goes on from CAJQZN010026830.1 coordinate 18,525, forward strand.
GTTCAGCCGTTCTCGAGTTATGCGCTTACCAACACATTTTGCGATTCATTTTTATATATAAGACTAGTGGTCCGCCCCGGCTTCGCCCGTGGTATATGTTTACGTTTTCTCTACATAAAAACCATCCTCGTACTTCAAGGAATATAATAAAAAAATAATTATCGAAATCAGTTCAGCCGTTCTCGAGTTATGCGCTTACCAACACATTTTGCGATTCATTTTTATATAATATAAGATTATCAATTACTCCTAGATTTGTTTTATTTACCTAGTAGATAGATATTAAATGTATTCATTGGAGACAGCTTAACGATAGGCATCAAATTTTACCATCTCACATAATAGAGTCACGTATTACAGTGACTAGTTACTGCGAGTACGTAGGCTAGGACACAATGATTTTGGTGTACGACTTTGAAATATATCATAATTTTAATATTTCGTTTATAAAATATCTATCAAAGAGGTATTAATACTCAATTAATCGAAAACATGTTATGAAGATTATTGAAATGTATCTCTACAACAGTCGTATTGATATTCCTTTTCAGTAAAAATTGTTCCTTCAAATAAAGGATTACTTAACGAGCTATTATTTAGTTTTATTCAAAGTATAATATTATTCAAATGCTTTTTATAAATGAGAAATTCGATTACGCCTCGTAATTGAATTTATTTTATTTATTTATTTATTTATTTATGACATTGTACATGTAAGAGAAATTTAAAATAAATGAATACATAAAATTGAAAAGTGTACAATAGGCGGTCTTATTGCTTAAAAGCAATCTCTTCCAGGCAACCATAAATGTTCTATTCTGAAAAAAAATCTTAAACATGCTTTTCAAGAAATGAGTAAATACTACCTACACGAAAAGCCGCACAATTCTAGTATCCTTAAAGTATCCAATACTAAGCAAGAATTAATAAAAAAAAGCAAATGATGTGACAATAGCGAGGGACACAGAAATGTTTCGGACAGGGGTACTTTAATAAATATTCAAACGGAGGTTCGGTGCAAACGACGGGGGTGGTC
>CAJQZN010026833.1:0-24862 GCA_907164685.1 Colias eurytheme
GACTAACTAGTAAGTTCGTGGAAATTGATTGTAATCGTTTTTTTTTTTCTGTAAATCTTGGATTGATACAAAGATCCAGAACTAGAAAAGAATATTTATTTATTTACGGCATACGACAAACCCTACATAGATAAAACTTAACACTATGTCCTTAACTCTAGGTAACTATTACATACTTCACCTATCATTCCCATCCCTGACACAAACAAATCATTTATAAATATAGTTATTAGGTATCGTGTAGATAAAGATAAATAATTATTTAGAACGACACAGATATGATAGATTCTGAAATTAATTGTAATGTTGTTGTTTAAATGTTGTACTGAACGAAACAGTGACAAAATAATTCAAATCTTTTGTCCATGTATCCTAAGAAGAAGCAATAGCTTCTTTTATATTGCTTCGATACTACTTGCATTAAATCCAGCACGCGATATGCGATTTATGTTCTAGAAAAAGCGTCATGTTTAATAGAGCCATGATACATTGAAAATATTAAAACTGGTCCCAGCTCTACTAGAGTACCGGGAAAAAGAATTAATCAATAATACCTAATAGAATTTATTTATAATATAATAGAATTAATTCTAATAGAATTGTGGCTGAGGGAAAGCGTTCGAATAATTTTCAAAGTAAATAGTTTTTGGTTCATCCATTAAAAACTACAAAAAATCAGTTTACTAAGATTAGGATTAAGAAAAAACGGCATCATAACAGGCATTAAACCAAAATTAGCAACGTCAAGTCGAGGCGAAATCGCGATTTTTGCAATTTTTTGCTTCACTGAACAATTTCAGAATACTCACATACAGGGAAACTAGCTGCTCCGCGCGGTTTCACACCCGTGGCTTCACTCCTGTTGGTCTTAGCGTGATGATATAATATAGCCTATAACCTTCCTCGATAAATGAGCTATCAAACACCAAAGGAATTTTTCAAATCGGACCAGTAGTTCCCGAGATTAGCGCGTTCAAACAAACAAACTCTTCAGCTTTATAATATTATAGTATAGATTAATACAGCATAGTCACGATATAATTCATTTAGTAATACAGTTAGTTTACAACGCAGATTCGGAGCTGTATTTGCAGTAACTGTAAATCATTTGAATCCTACGTGCGATGCACTGAGAATAAACATGTAATGATCTAGATTTGAATATATTCGTATCAATATTTACGTTTTATCTCATATAAGATAGAATAGGTTATAAAATACTATAATAGAGTTGAAGTATCTTTATTATATAATACGACTAGTTTTCCGTCTGCGGTTTCGCTCGCGTCCATTTCAGGTGATCGCGTGACTGCTGCCTATTTCAGTTGTTACAAGTAATATTTCCTAAAGTATTATACTTAACCGATATCTAATATTTACTTTCCTAATACTTAGTCTATTTCTGGACAATATGAAGCACAGGCAGTATGTTATAGGTAATTTATTTATTCACTCAACTGCTCAAATGCACTATTAAACAGACATAATATTATACTTATTTTATATTTTTTGCATCCCAGATATCAACCAGATAATATAACTATGTAGTATATAATTTAAGAACTATAGAATAGTTACCTTTATTTATTCAGATCGAATTTCTTGAATAACCTCTAAAAAAATAATAATAGTTTAAAAAAACTAAAAAACACGCTTTTTATAGAAACCGAACTAAAAAATGGAATAATTTTATCAAATTAGTGTATTGTCATCGGTCCTCAATAAATCTACAAAGTTTGAACGAAATCTGGCCGTTTAAAGTGGGTCAAAATCGCGCCCAAAGAAGTCGGTTACAAACATACAAACATACAGGTGAAGCTAATATAAAGCGTGTAATAACAACTTACAAACATATTAACTTTACAAACCGAAAGAAATATCTTAATACGAGCAACAATTATGGTACAATTGAATCTCTATTTCCACTCAATTCATTGGAATGCTAATGAGCTGCATTCACTACACACAGACTTTCAATTTGTTAAGGCATTCCTTTCATATCGCTAGTAGATTCTTGGAGTGACGTCAATGGGCTTATATACGCTATTAATAGGCATTCGAATGATAATCCTCTTTATATAATTGATAAAGCTCTTGTGAATCTATATTTAATATAAACCTGAAGAGTTTGTTTGAACTCGATAATATCTGGGACTACTGGTTTGGATTCAAAATTGTTTGTGTAGGTGTCCATTTATTGAGAAAGGTTATAGTTTTTATGCAGGACGTGAATGAAATCTGTACTATTATTATAAAGCTGAAGAGTTTGTTTGTTTGGACGCGCTAATCTCAGGAACTACTGGTCCGATTTTAAAAATTCTTTCGGTGTTATATAGCGCATTTGTCGAGGAAGGCTATAATATAATATCAACACGTTAAGACCAACAGGAGCGGAGCAATGCGGGTAAAACCGCAGGGCACAGCTAGTATCAAATATTTAGAATGTTTAGATATATTATTTTTTTTATAATAATCAGTCTATTTTCGGTTCTACAGGGACACAAGTATCCCATGAGAGTTTCGGCAATAATCCATCATGCTGGCCAAGTGCTCGGAATGACATATTATGTCGTCGGAAGGTTTTTGGTTTTTATAACGTGTAGTTTTTTCTTTCGATGTTTTCTTTCATCGATTAGAGCAATATAGATAACCTGAATGTATTTAACTATAAAAAACTGATAAGGTTAACTAATGAGACCACTGCGCTACTTATTCTTATTCAATTAGTAAGTAAATATATTTTGTACTTCAAAAGAGAATACCTACGTTAAAAGAAAATTGGATTTACATTTATGTAAAAGTTACACTTTAATGGTCTCAGTTTTTAGGTCACAATTTAGTGAAAATTAATAGACAATAAAATGAATTACATTTATGAATACTCCGCTAAAGTGCATTTAAACAAATTGCTTTGAAACACCAAAACATTGTTTATAAACAAAAACTTCAAACAAATTCGTATTACATTTTAATTTGAATTACACCAATTATAAAATTAATTAAATATAAAATGTCAACAGCTATTCAGCCTTCATAATGTGAACGCTCATCATTAACTTGGAACTATTTTAGGATTCCTATTCACAGAATTACCTAGCATTAAATATACTGCATTCAATCTAGCTTTAGACAAATCAAAGAGAACGTATTTAAATAGAGGGAAATAACAAAATAACCTCTGGAACGCTCTTGAACCAGATTTTATATTTAATTCATTCATATTCATCCTCCATCTTTTACAATCGCTGTGAAATCTCGGTCAAAATTTGTGTAATTTAAAAATATTTTCTGTTTTCGTCAGAGTGGGTCGGGGTTGTTTACCAATAATGGACGGTATTCAAATTACTTTCTAGCTGTGTTCTATTTATTCTAGATAATTTTACTATTGTGAAAACTGTTAATTTTAATAACCCAGATTTTGCTTTTACTTTTAAGCTATTGCATAGCTTCTATCGCGGACCTTGAGCGCGGGGACCGAATCGAGAAATTCCGTAACGAAAAAACCTCACGCTCCCCACTCCGACGGGCTCGGAGGTGTGGCTTGAAGGCATGCTATGCTATGCTTTACCGCGGCAGTCCCCGAGTGCCACACGTCTTTTTTGTTAGTTGTTGTGTGTGCTTACAACTTAATATCGCAAAACTACTGAATCAATTTGCATGAAATTAAGCGCTCAGAATTTAGATTAACATAGAGTTCAATCTATTAGTTATCATCTCAATTTAAATACATAAAGTTAGTTTATCGTATACAACTTGTATATAAATTAATATTATACAGAGGATAATGTTTTTTTTAACTCAAAAAGAATCGATGTCAACAGGCGAAGTCGGGTAGTACGGCTAGTTGATTTACTTTTTAGATTAATTGAATGACGAAATTACTTTTTAGGTTACAATACAGACGCCTTATATATGCCTTAATGTACATGTTTAATAGCGTTACAATCGCTTAATAAGGTCCTTGGCATTGCGTCTACTGCCATAACACTGCCCATAAGGTATTATAGGCCATAACCTGCATTACGACTAAACTATCAACGTCGATTATTGAGTTAAATGTTCTAGAAATTGTTCTTTATTGTAGTTAATACGATAATTACTTACAATAGTAGGATATTTTCTTTAAACACATTTATACTAAACAGTTTCTGAAGTAGTATTGCCGGTGCTTCGACAACGGCGTTTTAATACAATATATTAAGTGAAGTATCAAATAATTACTTATCGTTCAATGATTACTTTTTAAGGACTAAAGCGCGTCACACACGGTGAAGATACTATAATATTTTATCTTAAGATACTGTTATATTTTATATTACAGTATCGTATCGCATCCGGTATCAGCGTTCGGACCATCATTTTTCTTTTTGTTATTGCGTACTAAGACTCCTGTAGAACCGCCATCCTGTTACAAATGACGCGAAATTTTGTGGGTTTAAATATTATAATAAGCATTATATTATTATTTAACATTTATTTATTTATTAATATAATAATCTAAGTATTTTTTACGAATAATTTCCGAAACGACTACCCGGAATGTTGCTCTGCAGCATTCAGTCTACAGCTTATGTTTCAAAGAGAAATTTAGTATCCCTCGTATTGAAAAATAATAAAAATCAGAAAATCTGACTTAACGACACAGTCACGGGTATAAGCTAGTATATTATATAAATAAACAGGGTCAGTAATGGGTCTTCACGCATTACTGACCCTTGTTTCTTCCGCACTATAGCTCTATAGAAGCCATCTTGTAATAAGTATACAAGGTGCCTATACTACTCTAGCTACCTTTGTTTTTGCTTTCTTTCATAAGTAAGATCGCTCTTTTTTTAATAGAAAACTTAATGAAAACTGCTGATTAATTATAATGATATTTTCCGCGCGAATAAAATCCGCGCGATTTTTATCCCGCCGTCAAAATTACACCTATACGCACTGCGGATAAAATTCCACGCGGAATTTGCCAGTTCAATGCAGTTTGCCGTACAAAATTTTCTATTCCGCCAGTGCGGATATTCTCGTTGAATTCAATGTGTAATCGAATTGCGGATAAAAATACGCGCGGAAAATATTCGCAGTGCGAACACGGCCTAAAGGCTATAAATGCTATAATATTAGGTGGGTGTAGCTACACTTATTCTCACTAATTCCAGTATTTAATGCATTATTTTGTAAGATTTTGAATAAAAGTATTGTGTTTTTGTTTACTCATGTTGTTTTACTATTTTATTTTTGGCTTTAAAGAGTACCCTACATTTTTTAACACGTTTATAGAAACCTTTTTAAGGTGAAACTTTTATTACATCGTCTCTTCACTTTTTGGTCTGTGTAGCGCATGTCGCGTGTATCGCGGCTGCCGAGTAGGCATACCTACTCGGCAGCCGACCGTCACGCGACATGCGCTACACAAAGCAGTGTTCGGAACCGTTCGAACAGTTTCACTTTTACCGTGGTTTCATAAAACCACACAATTTTTTTTTTTATACACCACGACGTATTTAATTCAACTTCAAAATACTTACTAGCATGAAAATACATAATATTATACAAGTTTGTCATGCATGCATGCATTCCTCATTCTCTAGATGGATATTCCCACAGATTTTATCAGCAGTACCGGATATTAGAAATGTTCCCAGATCTGATTATTGATGACTTTCATCATAGTGCAAATAGTACCAATTATTTTTAGAATCGAAAATACCTATTTGTATAAGATTGACTATTTTTATAACTCAGTCTATTTTTAACTTATACCCGTAATTGAAATAATGTGTATCATAATCAATTGTGTAATATTTTTTGTGGTGTGTAAGTATAATAATGTAAAATGTGGTTGTGCATGAAGAAATAAATGATTCTTATTGTTATATGCTGTATATATAATATCTTTTTTGTACACTTACGGTTTACTAACGTATTTATTCACGGATACCAGTTTGTAACCTTTCATGCCCTCACCAAAAAATCATTTTTAAAGTATCCTAATTTTAATCTTGGGTTTCGAACTATATTCTTTCCAAATTTATTCCAAATCGCGTAACAAAACTGTCAGATAAACATACTTTCGCATTTGTAATATAAATTATTTTATTCACAAATCCGTACTCGCACGACAGTAGATATTGCAAATATAATATGTAATACATACGAAACAGTAGCTTCCAGTAACACATGTTATATTGTATAGCGCGTGACGTATCGCCTGAGAGCTCTCATTTCCGCTGGCTGGAGGAAGCCTACATACATACATACATACATGTTATACTTATTGCTTATAATCTATCGTATGTGTAATATTGTATAGGTTTGAAGTAGATGTATGTAATATTGGTTTTAAATAGATATGCTAATAGTAAAGTGGTACAGCTTGTGTTCTAAGTAGCTTTTTCAGGAATAACTGGGTAGAATTAAAAAGTTTATCTAGGGAAGCTTTTATCTACTAACAATGATGCTATACTTATAAAATATTACGACTAATAGGTGCGTCATCAATTAATAATAGAAGAGGAAGTATCGTGGATCAGTTATTGAGTTTTATTAGTAAATTGGTTAACTTTTGTTTTATAATAATTAACAACTTTAGAAATTCAATGTGTGCAATTTTTGTTAATGACGAATATTTATCATTTTATTTTTATTTAAGGTCCTTCGCAGAGTTGTCGAAAAAGTATTTAACTGGAAAAGGTTCACTTAATTTGAAAATGGCAAACGGGTTGTGATCGTCAATACGTTCAATATGTAGCGAGGTAATTGGCGTAAGGGAATGTGGGTAGGGGCGCAGATTACCGGCCCTTGCGGCTGCCCTGTGACATTCAAACGACTTTGGAAGAAAAGTCAGTTTAGGAATAGACTGTGGAGCGAAGAATTTAGAAACAGACTTTGTAGAGCGAATGTTAATTGTGCATAACTATGTATTGTACTCACACCATTTAACATCTAAATATATAAGATAGAGTAGAGGCAAAAAAAGTGACCTTATCGCTTAATTTTTTTTTTTTTTGGTAAACCAAAGAAGTTTGTGTTTCTTGAATCATCCTTCTACTTATTTTTATTATTGTAACTAGGCTAACATTTATATTATAGTATTTTTAATAATTGAAATATTGTTATTAGATTAGGACAATCAATGTAGAATATATTGATAGCCTGAGAGAACAAATAATTTAGGGAGTAGCAGACCTTTACGTTTTCGTATGAAATCTTTATGATTTGTGTGAGAACAACTTATGAACGACATATTAGATTTAGATTTAAAAAATCTGTTTATTTATTTATAGTAGTGTTGCATTAAAGGTCCTTATACAATATCCTATCATAATTATTAATATATAACCTTAAGATTGTTAAATACACCGTAGCGACATTTGTAATAGCAAAAAAGTTTAGAAGAATGAAAGATTTTATTAAACTTGAATTATAATATTTAACCAAAAATAAGAATTTCATTTATGACAGTTAAAAATTAATTACCAAAGTATGCTATCTATTTTTATCGCAATATGAAGATGACAGAGACGAGTCGATCCAGGTATTAAAACCTGGTTTATTCATCCACGCACACATGCACGCTATTTATAGCTCTATACTCGCAAATAATAGATTGTGACAATGTGTGGGTGCTACTAAAATTGCTATTAAGCGTATGGCGAAATGTCTCGGTTTTTCGTGAAATTAATGGTAGGTGGGGTGTACTATAAAGGTTTAACAGGTTGTTTGTACGGTTTTTTGTGGAAGTAAACTATGTATGTAGATATAGCGAGTTGTTTAGTTATATGGAAAACAATAAGTACTATAAAAGTAGACACTTAATAAAGGTATTTGAAATTGTTTGTTTATAAATAGCGTGCGTACATCTATAGCGTTTATGTTTTCACTAATGTCTCGTAAAGATTGTTAATAACTGAAAATCACTGATTAATATTAATATGTATAACACACACACACATTCAAATAAATTACACATGGAGACAAAATTAACACCATACATTAAAAAGTCGAAGGATCGATCTGTCTTAATTCTCTTGCAATAGTTCCATGCCTCTCAAAATGCACTATTACATAAAGTAAGTAAATTCTGTACCTTATGTATTAGTATAGTATTACATTATCTGTGCTATAAGTAAATTATTTACCTATTTACCGATAGTAAGCTCTACATAGCATGGGCGTCACCTCGAATCTCGATACAAGGGTGATTGAATTCGAACTATGCGATGTACTAACTTTGTTTTCTTGGTTCTACTCTATCGATATACTTGACTTAAGTTATATTGTCAGTGTATAGACTGGTAGTTAACCCAGTCGTAGTGTAGTGTATTTAATTATTGGGAGGAACTAGCCATGCGTACTTCGCCTTGGTTGATGGGAATGAATTATATTTGAAAAGCTTTCATATTCACTGATTACATATTATTTTTATGTAACATAAAATAATTATAATGTAGCAGTTACAATGTTTAGATTCTTTGTGATTATTTCATGATGTGTGAATTAATAAAATAAATTGATACGAACACTTCACGATTTTCGACCAAAAGCCGACCATTTAATCCTTCCAAAATGTACATTGTTAGCGGAAAGACGGTTTAGCACGCTTTCAGTTCACCGCACGCTCGTGGTCTCAGAATTACCGCCTGTTTTGCGGCGAACCGCACAATTTACTGTCACTTATATTGTATACTAGCCTTTAACCCCAGTTCTCTCTGATAAACAAAACAATATAGCTTAAGTTACTGAAAAATAATGTAGCTTTCTACTGATGAAAGAATTTTTGAAATCGGTTCAGTAGTTTTTGTGATAGTTGAGTTATTAATTAGAAATAATCAAATCTTTCCTCTTTATAATACTAGCCAGTCGCCCTGGTTCTGTCTGAGTTGAACCGTGATAAATGCAACCTCAATAAAGTATGTCATTGAAAAAATAAATGTTTTTTTAAATCGCTAAAATATCTGACCTTGATCGTGTTCGGGATCGGGATAAAGAAAACGCATTTCAAATGCAAAAAAATCTTTAATATCTTAATTTATAAATATTAAAATAATATCTCGTAATTCAAAATATTAAAAAATAGATTCAATAAAAATAAAACAATTACTTGTATTTCAAATAAGTTCATTTGGGAACAAAACAGCTTATCCACTTAAATAATAATTCCCTTCACAACTGTAAACCTGTATTGTTGTAAGGAATTAGGTTTGGATTCAAAGCTTAACAAGCCTTGCTTATGAGACTTGATTACTCGCAAATGTTGTTATGTTATAACTGCAATATAATAATAAATCTATACTTATAATATTATAAAGCTGAAGAGATTGTTTGTTTGTTTGAACGCGCTAATCTCAGGAACTACAGGTCCGATTCTTTCGGTGTAAGATAGCCCATTCATCGAGGAAGGCTATAGGCTATATATCATCACGCTTAGACCAACAGGAGTCCGCTCTTGTTGCAATGCGGGTGAAACCGCGGAGCTAGTAATATTTAATATAATATTGAGTAGATTGTACCTGTCATAGGATTTGAAAAGGAGATCTTTTTATACCTGCAAAATAGGCTGCAAATATGTAATAATGGGAAATATTCGATCCGATACGGAATTCGAATCCGCGTCTTCCGCCAATCCGGGGCGACGCCTGACCTCTGGCCACCCGTGATCCCGTCAAAGCAATCGATTTTTTTTCTACTCTTGCGGTTTTATGTGTCTAACGTGATCAAATTATTTATATTCTTTAAAAATTACTCATTTATAAAAAAGCAATTGAATGTTATTAAACAAAATCAAATGGAGATCTTAGATGAACTAAATTTTATTTAAATAACAAGGTTAATACTAAATTTTATCATATTCCAGGAAAATATAAATGAATCCAGGAAAATGAAAATGTAAATGTGCATGAATATACGGAATTCCGTTTATTTTCTGGACCCGTCTCCTAGAAGTTGTTACTCTTGGAATTGCATCCTAAAGTTTATAGATAGTATCTTACATTGTAAGTATATTTATGAATAAATTTGTATTTTGACCACATGATTTTATCTATCTGATGTAAAAAAAACTAAAACTTATATAGTTTGAATGTAGCCTTTTTTTCTTTCAAATAAGATTAATGAAACTATTTATGCCTGCTTCTCCACGTTATATAAATATATAAACTTCTTTATCTCTATCATAAAGCAAAAACCGCATTGCAATCGGTACAGCCGTTCCTAATATTAGAAAGAAGAAAGAAAGAAAGAAAAAAAGCTTTATTGCCAACAAAAACTAAGACTATCTTAACTTAAAAAGTAAACACATATTAGGCAATCGGAACAGACTCAGCCATGCTGTGGGCTAACACCCGAACAGCGCTGATTTTCAGACTGCCCGCGTATGTCCTACATTTATATAAATACTAATAAAAAATTCCATCTATTACCAAACCAAACAACAGATAAACAATAAATAAATAGTTGTTTACAATATAAGTGGTTTTTAATTAACAATACATTATTTTACAAACCTTTAAATCTCGTAGCCTTAGGCGCGGGTCAAACACAAGCGGCGCGGGCGCGGGCGTGCCATAAGCGCACCTCTTGAATCTGTTTTGCACCTCGTCCTTCTTATACATTTTGTATGAAAGAATTTTGGACAGGCGTCGAGACGGCACGCCACGGTTGTGCCAAGGTTGCGCCAAGGTTGCGCCTTTCCAAAATTATTTCATACAAAATGCCAATAGCGCACCCGATGCACGCCGGCAGCGCGCCCGCGGCGCGCCGCGCCGCTTGTATATGTCCCGCGCCTTAGCTCGTAGCAGATAGCTACGTCGTAGCACTCTCCCTCCATCCGGCGGATGTCTCGCGTAGCGTTAATGAAAAAGGCTTCGAGTGACCCCGACTTATACTCTCCTTTATTGTTAAGGCTCTAAATTAAACAACGAAAGTAGCTGTATAACGAGTATAAAAAATAGTAACTGTAAGATAAAATGTTAAAGTGGTAAAATGTACATAGTTTTTAATACACAGTCAACAAGGCATAGTAACAAATTATATTAATTTTTCTACTAAATACACAGTAAATAAAAATAAATAAAAAGGTAAACATATTATTTCACATTGATGAAAATTAGCAGCAGACCGCTGATTCCATGACCTTATTGAAATATGCAGCTACAAAATAAATGTTATTATACAGAGCTACACACACACACACACAACCTCATAAACAAAAACTATTCAAGTGTATAAGGCAGACATTTATTTTTCTAGATAAAATACAACAAATATGAAAGAAAAAACGTTTTTACGATCTAATGAGATCATTGATGAAAAGTAGCCGTAGACCGCATATAACATGCAGTACCTTATTAAAATGTGTAGTTACAAACACACACTCATTGTATATAATTGAAATGTTTGTTATCATCATAGGTACACACACACACACACACACACAATCTCTTAATAAACAAAAACCATCCAAGTGTATAAGGCAGACATTTTCAATTCCTTTGCATTACGAAATTGCTGAGTAACCGTCGGGTAAACGACTGCGAATTTAACTGGGCTCTTATCACAAACGGATTGTATCTCGGATGGAACTTTCTAGGGTTCCACAGGCAATGGTCTTTACTGGAAATAATATCATAGAGGCGTAAAATAATATTTTTATATAAATATAATAATTTATATCATTTCTTTCCAGAACATGTGCAGTTTTTTAGATTACATTTAACAGGCATCATGTGTGGAAAGCTGTTTATCGTAAGTTCGATTAGATAATTCCTTTTGAGTTGAATAAAAAAAGATATTGTAATATTTTTAAATACTTCAATTTACCTTAATTGTGAAGCTTTCTACTAGTGTAAGTTAAAATCAGTTCAGTAGTACATTTGAAAATAAAAATAAAACGTACATTAGTGGACGCTCTCCATCTGTCAAAAACAATCAATTGACAGCGCTCGAATTAAAAATTGGTTACATACATATTTCCTTACAACCTTTAATAAACTATGACGTTGAAATATGAGATTTCCTATAAAACTCTAATATTCCAGGAACAACATATTTTAAGGCAAACATGTTAGGTAAAAGCTGGTTTTCAAATTGTTTCAAGTTTCATAGCGTCTGCCACATACACTTATTTTGTTGTTTTAAGAGGAAATTTATTATATTCTGCAAGGAACAGTAAATTAACAAGCTTTCTATTGCTAACAAGGAGTAATTACTACCATGATTAAATTATAATATTGTTTTGAAGTGAAAAATATTCTGAATAGCTTTAACACAAAAATTTAGTAAATATTGATATAAATTGTGTTAATTAATTCAAATTCAAAGTCACGAAGAAAGTGAAGTGAAGTTTGAAATCCTACAAATATGATAAAATCGACAGTTATGGATGGATGATACAATTAAAAATGTCTACTTAGAGCAAAGCCACGAACTAAAACTTGCTTTCCAATAACAAATTATTATCAACACCTACTAAAAATCTGAGCAAATTCAAACGCCAGTCGCAAAAACAATTTATACGTAAAACCTTTTCATATCAACTAAAACCAATTACAGTTTTTCAAAGAGATAGCATCGTAAATCCAGTGCCGGCTCACACTTGACCGTTTTTTTTTCTCCAAGTGGTCGTGATAAAATGTGAGTTTTCATGCAGGTTTTATTAAAGTGTTGGCGGCTGTATTTTTTAGTATTCGCAGATAAAACTCACGTTTTGTGGAGTTCAACTTTATGTAACGTAGTTTCCTTTTTTACGAGTTGTTGCATTATATCAGTGTGAAATAAAAGATAATACGTATAAGGCTTTTTGCAATATGTTAATGTTTGTATGTATGTTTATGTGTACGGAATACGGATGTATTTCTTTGGTACGTTATGTAGCCTGTTCAACGTATTAAAATATGAAATGACCATTTACTGATTTTAATATTAATTTTCTCTGTAAATTATAGATTAAATGATAGATGTAAAGCTTGAAAACAATTATAATTATTGTATTTTGTGCAGAGTATCCTATATGATAGAGCTAAAGAATTTACCTTTTACAGTACGTGTTTTTATGTATTTGAACATAAAAGTGAACTGTGAAGATGTTTATTGTACTTTCTCTCATAAACTGGAATCGGTTTGGCTGAAATTTTATATCCAGAAAATAAAATCCTTTTACCAGGCTATCACCCGAGCAAAGGAACTGAAAATAGTAATGAATAAACACCATGTGTTTATTAATTACCATGATATCCCTAATCAGTATTAATAACAATGTAAGAAAGTGATGGCGCTAGACATATTATGAAATGAAATGAAATGAAATGAAAATAAGTTTATTATGGACACAAAAAAAAGATACAATTTAGTTAAAAAAAAAGGAACTTAAAAGATATACGTATGCCATAATTAGGCCAACCACTCAGTGTGTTATCACTGATTTTCAGTGGCCGCCAGGATGTCTTATTGACAGTAGATGTATTTCCGTTCAGACTAAGGTATCCAACAATATGCAAGTATAAATATAATTGAATCGATATATATACTTTATAAATATAATAAGTAAATGAATAATATATAATATATTGTGTATTAAATTAAATTTGTGCACATTTAATATACATAGATAAAAGTCAGCAATATAATATATTCAGATATTGATACATACATATTTATATTTATATGAAATTTGTATAAGTGAGTGTATTTTGACACAAAGAAAATTAATCAATAAAGGACAATTGGATGGGGTTAAAATTTCTGATTGCGCTTTTGAATGTCAAGAAGATAAGACTTCAGTTTGTTTTTAAAAGAGAATACGCTTTGTTGGGAACGAATAGGCGGCGGTAGGTCGTTCCAGCATTTTGAAGCTTGGTATCTAAAACTCCCCCTAAATGCGGATGTTCTGTGAAGAGGTATTTCTAATAAAGAAGTTGCGTGACGAGTCTGGTAGGCTGTATTATGATCCGCCAGCCATTTCAGTTTGTCGTACAAATACACAGGCACTCTGTACTTTAAAACATTAAATAGAAGCGTGGCCAGGTGCACGTGGGTACGGTACTCCATTTTTAGAGAATTGTTATTCGACAAAAATGGTGTTACATGATCACGGTAGGGTATTTCATAACAAAAACGGGCACAGGCGTTTTGCACCCGTTGCGCAATTTTTTTCGTGGATGTAAGCAATCTAGCGCATATTATATAGCTCTGTCACTTTTACACACTGGATTTAATATTGCTTAAAGACATGGTAGCCTCCAGGTGTCGCAAATACTATTTGTGGTACCTAGACATCCTAAGCTAGAACCTAGATTGTGTAATTACGTGGTACCATGTGAGATTGCTTGCTTAAGCGGGAATATTGCAAGGTTGTTGGCTAAACTATTTTGAATGACCCAGCCCTGTTATCAAGATGAGTAAATTTACTAATTCTGAACATATTTACAAATATTATAACTGCGAAAATGTGTTAGTATGTATGTCTGTATTTCAAGTTGCAATGGAGCGGTTTTGAGAATTTGAGATATGTTTTTGTGTCTTAAGATAATTAAAAGGCTTGAAACTGACATAGGCTATTTTTATGTTGAAATATATCATTAATATGTGAACTTCCTATTAACTACGCGGGTTTTACCGCACACGGAAGGCTAGTAATAAATATGTTCTAAAAAATGAATCTTTTAACAATATTCTCTCTTAGTCTAACAAAGATTGTTCAACTTGACAGTTGTATATCAAACGGAGGAACGTAGAGTCAGCAATAACTGACGAGCGGCAGTTAAATCCGGTTCACTCCGGTTCGTAGCGGATAAAATGGCGCGAATCGAGCTAACCTCGTTAGGATGCGAATGCTAACGACACTCAACAATTATGGCGGACTTTGTATTTTAATAATTAATTAAGTCTGTCTTTCGCAGATTCGCTCCTCGAGAGCTTGTTACTTTTACGTGTTTACAATGTTTTTTCTTGAATGGCTTTAATCGTTGTGATTATTTGCGCTTCCAACTCTTCATCAGTACTTGTAGCATTAACTGATATTTCACACTTTAACATAATTATGTGTTACTTACTTAACTTTACTCTATTAACTGAGGATATAGTAATAAAAAACATCGACCGTGTGACTAAGAAAATTAAGTCTAGAACTTTTTTATAATATAGAGTGCTAAACTCTACATTATATTCCAAATCGGTTAACATATTTTTGAGTTTATCCATTACAAACATAGAAATAATCAAATCTTTCGTCTGTATAATTCTGTATATGAACGCGCTAATCTCGGGAACTACTGGTCCCATTTGAAAAATTCTTTCGGTGTTAGATAGCCCATTCATCGAGGAAGGCTATAGGCTATACAGAGTGTAATCGTTAAGTGTGCACAGGCGATTTTTCCGTAAGTATTACAGATAACAAACAACTTTAAACTGATATCGAAAGTACTTAACCTAATGAATAAAATAAAAAAAATAAATTTTTAAAAATAAATCGAGAAATATAAAAAAAATTATCTTTAAACCCTCCCATACATTAAGTATGAAATATGAATATCCCATATACATTTAATATGAAAGATTTTAGCTTTCTTTTTCTTGTTTTGGTTTTCTTCTTTAATTACTTCGCAAATTTGAAGTGACATTTTCCACGCTTTTTTCGGACATTTTCACGCATTTTCCGGATATTTTCCAGGCATTTACCGGGTATTTTCCAGATCTTTACCAGGCATTTTCCGGACATTTCCCTGACATAGCCTGTAAATGTCTGGAAAATGTCTGGAAAATCCCCGGGAAATGCTCGGAAAATCCCCGGGAAATTCCTGGGAAATTCCCGGAAAATAACCGGAAAGTGCCTGTGAAATGTCTGGAAAATGTCTGGAAAATATCCGGAAAATGCGTGGAAATTTCCGGAAAAACCGTGGAACAAGGTGGTCAAGTTTGAAGTATTAACAAATTAATCTCATTTTACAATAACGTTCAATGATATTTATTCAAAATAATAATGTACTTGAATTTTCTTTTCCGTCCGTCTGTAGTGAAATGAAAAGTATTTTCTGTTATATTCTAGGTTAAAAGTCTATTCCGATTCGTAGCCCACAAAAAGTTAGAACGAGCAATATTTCTAGATCGAGTTCAATTCAGTTCATCGAAAACTTTGTAAACTCCGTCATTTCAATTTTGTTCCATACTTCTATGTATGAAATTGCAATATAATAAATAAGGAAGAATATTCTGAACGTATTTTACATACTTTTTTGTTTGTGTCATTGAAATCGTTTATGGAATTTTATGTAAGACAAAATTAATGATTTTATCTAGTATATAGGTATGCGTATACACATAATTTCTTATTTTGCTTTACTATTTTTCTTTTATATGCAATAAAAAGTAAATTATGCTTTGTAGATGCCGAGTTGATTTATACACTTATTATTAAACTATAGGTTTGGAACTGTATAAAATAAAGATTGTTACAAAACAGCTCCACATGTTTTGATTTTTTTAACCAAATTATACAATGCTTTTAACCTGAACTCGCAGACAATTTCTCGTTGAAACATTTAATATTAACTACGCCTAAATGGCACTTATGTAAAATAAAGTGAAAACTTTTGATGTTCCTACCATTCTACACTTAAGTGGTTTGTTGACTTTGGATAAACTAAAGTTCAATATGGATTAGACTCAGAGGACTAATTTTATGGAGTGGCGAGGTAATTTTATAAAGGCTCCCTTTAATTTAAATTAAGGCTAGTATTCCCGTCACTTTAAAATTTTTGTTTTTAAATGGAGCATTCAGAACTTAAAAACAGTTTGAATGTTGACTAAGACTTTAGAGCGTTCTTTGCGGAATTATTTGTTTTAGAAATGTAGACAATTGTTATACTATTTTTAAAATAAATTAATGTTGAGTTTTTACCTTAAATATAATATAAAGCGCACTTTTGTATTAAATATTTTAGAAAGCAATGCTAAGACATTCCAGAACATTTCTTCGTAACAACAAAGTTACAAACGACGTCACGGGGACCATCTAGTACCTTATATTTTAGATGACAAAGGGTGGGGAATGCCAATGAACGGCGCCATAAACTATACAGCCTATAGCTTTTAACTATTTAACGACACACATAAAGTTGGCCAATATAAAAACTTTTATGAGAGGTCAGAGTTCAAAGTGTCCTGGGCTAAATTGGAAACTGGGAATTGACAGACCTGACACATTGTAGCCTTTATAATGAGGTAGGTAATTGTTTGAATTAAAGTATTGAGTCACTGTTCTAATTGGTGAAGGAAAACCACGTGAGGAAATCGGCATACTTATACAAGAATAAAAAGTTAAACAACATTACCGATTATTCTACCTAATTTCGCAGAACAATGGTTTTATTCATTTTCGAGTCAATTCATAGGTAAGAAAGTAAAATAAGGAGAAAATAACGTAGATATTTAATTCACAACCTCAATCAACTCTAGCAAAATAACAGTAGTTACAGTACAAATCCAATTTCCAAGATGTACATGCCACATAATCAGCTTAAACAAGATCCTAGGTTATTAATCTCATGCCCTGCAGCATTGAGCCACTCCACGTTCGAGCCACATAAAGCAATTAACGGTTTTCCATCAGTGTATAATCGTATATCCCTTACGCTGTGTGACGTAAGCAATTAGCGTAGTATTGCACCTGAGGGCTATCGTGTATTATAGCAGTATAGCTATTTATTTTTTAAAATTCTTAATTGTACAAACTTGAAAATTATAACAATTTAAACGAAGCATTGTTAAAAAAGGCATATTTTGCAAAATGCAACGTTATTGTTGAACAGCAGTGAATTGTTGAACCAGGCAACCTGGCTGAAAAGTAAATGTTCATGGTATAGCGTGAAAATATGATAGATCAAGCGCCAACACTTTTCTACCCTAGAAATAATACTCATGGAGGCTCTACCCCCTGATCTGATTTTGTAAACTGTTTAAAATTTTAGACGCTCGTAAGTCGTCTTTTGAATAACGCACAGCAGTAACCTCATATTATGGAACATCTGATGATAAATCAGTTTTCTTGCAAAACATAAAATATTTTGGTTTTAAATATTCGATAAAAAAACGCTTTAAAATAAACCCAAAGTTTATGTTTATCATAAAAAGTCATTAATTTTATAGTCACACACAAACGTTGTAGGTACTTACTATACCGTTTATAGTACCGTTTCGTAAAATATAGGCACTCGGAAAGTACTAGACCGTTAGTCATCTTGAATTTATGTCTTTCATAATTTACGACTAAGCTTTTATGATAGTACATATGGGGTACCGATATATCATCGACCAATAGCTTTTGACTTTGGGTGACTATATTTTTTTGTATGTAAATTAAACGTAGGATTTATGTTTATGACGTTTTTGTGCCTTAAAAAATATTCATCTGAGCGCGATTTATTTCCATCGAATATCTTAACTAGAAGTCGTTTTTATTTATGTCTTATTTTCTTAGCTCTGTCTCTGTCTCTATATTGTAACTCGAATTTGAATGAAATGAATGAAATTTAATGAAAAACCAAAACTTGAATAGGTTTTTTTATAAATTTAATACCGAATTACGCGTTTTAACTACATACGGGATTATAAATATACCTACTAATGATAGCTGTCCTCCTAACGGAGCCCAATCTTGATTGAGACTATAGTCTGTCCACTATAAGAATTGCTTTTTGACAGCTCGACGGGTGATACCAGAAGTGATGTCCAAAAGATTATCGATTGTGATACCATTTCAATTATAAATTACATATTATCATAAATCGAATCAGGTACGTAAATAAAAATTACAACGTAAACGTACTTATAAGATATGTAATAGTAGTGTATAGCACATATCTATGCATTTTATGTTAAAACTTAACTAAACTAAACTAATATTTTATTATTTATTGGTTTCTATCTTACAATTTGGTTGTCTTTATGTTTAAATTATATAAAATAATAGAAGAGTTTTTCTTGTTCGGATATCCGAATAAAATATATATTTTACACAGTATTTCTATCGATTATCGAGTAATCTATCGACCGATCATTGAATTATTCTGTGTAGACATCACTAAGTGGGCGGGGCCTGCCCATGAAGTACAATAATTATTTGTATGACATTTTAACATAGACAATACAATACAATCCTTCATAGGCGTGGAGCTGTCATAAAGCAAATATTATAATGGACAGAGTATAGCCAACTGAACACACATACAAACATTCATACGTATAAGTAATCACCAGCAAAGAAATATAATTCTAGTTAAAGTGATACGGACAAATTTATGAATATACCAAAACCGACCCTTTATTGTGGACTCGTGTGAAAATTAAATGGTACAATATATTGTACTGTCCGTTCGTTTATCATTCTATGTGTGGCGGAGGACCGGGTTTTTTTGTATAAATGATATCGATGACAAATTGTGGCGTACAATCTGTGATTTAAATGCCCTTGTGTTGTGAAAATGGCGTGTCATGACTGGAATTTGAACAAACAAACAATAATATTGTATTTTTCACCAAACGTTAACAAAGAAACAATAAAACGAGCATACAAATACAAATGGAAGAGCAGGAGCTCTTATTGCTAGCAGCAATATTTCATACAAGCTTATCTATGTATATGCCAAAATAATAATAATAATAGGTAAATGCGTGAATTTGTGTAAATATAAAATGTATTGCTAATCCCTTCCCTGACTTTAGGAGTTTCGTTCACTTAAAGAATCCCTCTCCTGGAGTGACGCTTGTAGCATAAGCGTCACACGTAATTCAAAAACTTATAGATTTATCAAAACCACATCACATTTAGATACATCGTTTTAAATGGTTCAAGCCTACTTCTACCGAAAGTTCAATCTAAATTTCGAACAAATAAATTCATCTTATCATACCATAAGATGCGATAAGCAAAATTGCGTGCTGTTTTGTTTCTGAGGCAGTTTGTTTCCTGTAAGCTTTGGTTTACGATAAGGTTTATTTTATTCCGATTAAAATTTCGATTCCTTTTTTATCAAGGAGGCCATGGGGAAAATGAATGTCTTTTTTAGGTTGTAATCGTATGAAAAGGTTTTACATTTCTGCTTGTTGTTTAAAATAAAGCACATAATTCATAATTTATAAAAATGAATCGCAAAATGTGTTGGTAAGCGCATAACTCGAGAACGGCTGAATCGATTTCGATACTTCTTTTTTTATTATATTCCCTGAAGTACGAGGTGGTTCTTATGTAGAGAAAACGTAAACATGTACCACGGGCGAAGCCGGGGCGGACCGCTAGTAATTTATATATTTAACTACTATATTGTATACTTGTAGAGGTCAATTAATAATACATGTAATATTCAACGAACAATGCACATAGGTACATACTAATTCTGTGTTTTAGGTGTTTTCGTATCTTTAATACATTATCTGATACATATTTTTCAAGTCGGTAAGTTCTTGAAATTACACCAATAATTTTATAATAACAACAATTAGACGACTCTTTACAATAAACGAAGACAGATATTTATAATTCAAACGATAATTAATGGTTCTATTTTGAAACATAAATAAACAACAACATAGCTTCATGTCTTTTCTTTTATAAGTAAAATGAAATGAAATTAATTATAACACTCTTAATTATTTTACTAATTGACACAGGTAATCTTTACAAATGTTGGTTTGAAGTAGATTCTACTATCTTACTTCTTTCATTCTATTTACTCGATTATAAAACTTTTAACTATGTTAAATTATTATTATTTCAGGAAAACACAGCCATCGTGAAAAATGTAACGTTATTTTCAATCTATTTATTATCATTTAAGTATTTTATATTTATAGAAAAATATTTTAAGCTATTGCATAGCTTCTATCGCGGGCCTTGAGCGCGGGGACCGAATCCAGAAATTGCGTAACGAAAAACCTCACGCTCCCCACTCCGACGGGCACGGAGGTGTGGCTTAAAGGCATAGCATGCAATAGCTTTACCGCGGCAGTCCCCGAGTGCCAGACGTCTTTTTTTTTTATTCAGTGTTATACTAAACTAGACAAAAGAGTTACAATGTCAACTATTTAACTACTACTTCTTTTACAGCTAAAAGATCACAATTGCCTCAGGTAAATAATATCTAAAATGCAGGTAATGACGAGCCAGCAAAAGGTGGGGTCACATGAACGTGTTGGTCGTGACTCGTGCCTCGAATCGTAATGAAGACGGATCGAAGGCTAACGATCTAATATATTATACCTACCAAATACATATGTTTAGTAAATGTGCTTTACATAATATGTAGGTAAGAGAATGAGGTACTTATAGGATTGTGGATGCGTAATGTAATGTTTAAATTAAAGACTTAATCGATTTTAAACGCTATTCGTTTTATTTTATATCCTGATTTGAACCTCTTTTTACTATGTTTGAGCACTGCGCGATGTCCTTCGTGAATCAAGGGCTTATTTTTTTTTATGTATTCGCGTTCCATCAAGAAAATTCCAATGATGAATCAAGTAATACAAGCCAAATGATAATAATAATCAAATGTATTTATTTTTTTCGATTTTTAAGAAATAATTCAACATTTTTATATTCCAAACATAAGTTTCCTGTTCCCGACACAATAAAATTACGGCATCAGAATAGGATCGGACAGATATTATATTAAAATTTGTAAAGTTCAAAGCATTTTTCTTTATGGTTAGCTGTATTCATATCTGTAGTCGAACATAATAGTCAATAGATAATCAAATTACACATTATACATTATGTTTGCAATACGTACCTACCTATATTATATACCTATATTATAATATCATTCCTAGAGTTTCTAGGTATATAACTCCTTTCACTCTTGGAGTGCATTAGAGCCCCGAGGGTCGATGCTAACGCTCACTATGATGGTAACAAACATACGAAATGTGGACGTTTCTATGAATGTTCAAATGCATTTGTTGTTCGCATTTTGTTGGAGAATTTCAAACTTTAAGTGTGTTTTCTGGTGGAAGGAATATAATGTAGTTATTTAATATGAATGATATAGTGCATATTTGAAATGAAATAATAGATATAGATTTAAAAAACTAAAAGGACAAACTTTAACAAGATTAACTCATGAAATTATTGTATTGTCTTAATCTGTCCGTTTAAAGTGAGTCAAAATCGAGTGTAATGACGTCAGCTAAATTCACAAATACAGGTGAAGCTAATAAAAGTGTGTTAAAATGTGAAATAACTTTGAGTAATTCGTGGCAATAACAAATTAATCAACGTCTCACTGCCATTCATTGATAAATTTGAAAATCCTGTCTGGAAATATGACATCTAATATCGGAGGACGAAGTTTGGGGCTGATGTAATTAATTTGACATTATTGATTTGAAACTTGTGCCGTGTCTCCTTGAGGAGCATGCATATTTGAAAATTCTTTCAGTGTTATATACCCTATTTAATGAGGAAGGCTTTAAGATATATATCATCACGCTAAGACCAATATGACCAAAACTGCGAGGCACAGCTAGTTTAAGAAAAAATATTTTCCTGAAGTGTAAATTCTTTAGATGAGAGTAAAATTTCAGTCGCGTCATGGCTATACCGTCACGTCATGGATTAAGGCGATGATTTTAGTAGCTTTTAAACTTGCGAAAGAAGTTTCACTTCCGACGTGTGTGCTTGGCACACACGCTCTTTTTTTAACAAGCGAATGCGATTTAAACATAATTCTAATTTAATGTACTAAGTACAAAGTGATAGTAAGTAATATATATTCATCTCACATGCTCCAATCTAACCTCTACCTCATTTGAATGTTTTATTAAATCTGCAACAGAAACCCAGACATAATCAAACTATAAGAAAGAATAACATTTTCATCAGCACGGACTGATCTCGGGGGACACGTATTATTCCCGCTTTTTATTATCTTTCTTGTGATATTCGTTTGTTTGGGATCTGACGAAATAAACATATTTTTAGCTAGATTAAAGGAAATATGTTTTGAGTATTATATTTTGTAAGAAAATATTTTATTATTATTATTACTCAAGAAACACATACACAAACATATCTTTCACAGGCACATGCATAAATAAAAAAAAATGATATTCCATTTTTTTAAATATAAATAGCCCCGTGGTTTTTTTTTCTTCATGAATATGAAAACATTTGGCCGCTGTTTCACCTGATCGTATGTGACAACGCGTCCTAAGGTGGAGCATGTTTACCTAGAAGTTGCCTATTCACATTTGCTTTAACTGTGCCTATTCCTCATCATTGTAGCACGATCATAATATATTATGTGTGTGATTCAAGATGAAGGTTTATACAGGGTGTCCCACTGTTGGTATACTAAGCTCAAAGGAGGTTATAGTTTTGCATACGCTGAGTACGTAAAAAATGATTAAAAAATTCCAGACGCATTTTTTTTTCAAATAGATGAATTCTTAAAACTCTATGTGTACACCCATAACAAGCGAGCCGCCCAACTTTGCCACCAGCACGTGAGCTATCGTTTAAGATTATGTTTTCATAGATAAAATGCTCATATTAGAGAAGCGGTATATGCCGGCTGCGCGAAGCTAGAGAAGAAAACATGGCTTTTCAGGAAAAATTTAGCAAAAAATTTTGGACGTAATTTTTTTTTAAAGTATTTTTTACGTGATCAGTGTATGCAAAACTACAAGTTCCTTCGCGCTTAGTATACCAAGAGCGGGACACCCTGTATACCCTTGCAAAGACTATAAGTATAAATTCCTTTTGTGCGGTTAATACCCTAATGGGTAAAACAAATATTAAATTAGGAAAACTCGCCATATTGTCCCAAACTAAATAAAACTAGGCGTGAGAACTACACAGCTGATAAACGCACTTAACTTATTTGTCTATTATAGAACATTATATTTCTATCCTAATGTTATTAATGTTAGAGTCTATTTTTATATACACATAAAAATACTAGCCGATGAACCATCTGTCTATAAAAGTCATAGAATTAAAGAATGGAAAAATGGAAGCCAAGCATGAGCTAAAAGAAAAAAAGAGGATAAAAATTTAAGTAATGTGGAGTTATTATAAAAATTTAAGTAATGTAGTTTTATACTATGACATTGTTTATTAAAAAAATACGCGTGGCACTCGAGGACTGCCGCGGTAAATCTATTGCATAGCATAGCATCGCTGTGCCGGTTGGAGTGGGGGGTGTTAGGTTTTTTCGTTACAGAATTTTTACATTTGGTCGCCGCGCTCAAAGTCTGAGATAAAAGTTATGCCATAGCTTAATAATAGAATACCAATTATCATTGGCCAAATAAATATATACTGAAGTACGCGACTGTTTCTAATCGCTCTATCTCTCTATGAAAAACATACTTACTTCAACGGCGCAACGACCCAAATTGGCTTATGAAAAACTTATTATTTTAATTTATATTTAGCCAAACGTAATGGTCACTAAGAAATGACCATGAATGTTAATGGTTAGTGATTGACACAATTTTCAAGACCACGGCTCTCGTTAGTGCAAAAGTTGTGGAATCTAGTTTATTATCAAAACCGCGAAACTGTCATATTTCATTTTGTTTACCGCGCTGTTAAAGTTGTGAATAGGTTTTTGAAATTTCGTTGAAATTTTGAAATTGTATGTTAAATTTTTTTTGTAAGGTATGTGCGTTTCGACATGAATTAAACTCTCAACTGTTGAATTGAAACTGTGATTTTATTTAATATGCAATGATAATAATATTTTAAACACATATCTGAGGATTACGTATTGGACTATTGTACAAATAAAAAGCTTGGATTACTACTAAATTTTAGTTGCATATGTTATATTATTATATCAGGTTTCTGTAGTAAAGAAATAATAATAAT